>PVJS01046388.1:0-15849 GCA_004027185.1 Glis glis
AGACCCGGTTTCAAAATAAAGTATAAAAAAATAGGGCCGGGGGCATAGCGCGGAGGTAGAACGCCCCTGCGTTCAACCCCCGGTACCGAAAAAAAAAAAAAAAAGAAATGGCAAAGTCATGCTTCTAAAAAGGTATGCCATTCAGATGAGTGAATTCATTCATGAACAGTTTTCTGCCCTTCTAAGGACCATTGAACTAAGTGTATTTACATTAAAAACATCTTCTAAATATGTTGAAGTTGGTAGAAACACCATAAGGGCCTGCTTGACTTTTTTTGTTTGGTGGTAGTACTGGGGAGGGAACCTGGGGCATTGTGCATGGACTACACCCCCAGCTGCTTGGACTTGAAATTACTCAGTGTACTGGGTTGAATTGTGAAATACCACCCCACCCCCACCCCCCAATATGTCCACGTCCTAACTCCTGGTATGAATGTGACCTTATTTGGAAAAAATGGCTTTTGCGGGTATAATTAAGAATGTCAAGATGAGATCACTCCTCATTAACTGGGTGGTGTTAAATCCAATGACATGTGTCCTTCTAAAGAGAGAGAAGTGGATATGTGTGGAGGAGGCCATGTAGGGACAGAAGCAGATAATGGAGTTCAAGCCACAAGACAAATTGGGGGATGGGGGTGTTGCTCCTTGGTAGACTGCCTGCTTGGCATGTGCAGGGCCGTGGCTTAGATCCCCAGAATCCCCCCGAAACCCAAAACAAGCAGAGGGAGCCACCAGTAGCTACAAGAGGCAGGGGGCATCTCCTCTCCAGTCTTTGGAGGGAAGGCCCTCTGCTGATACTTTTATTTTGGACTTGTAGCCTCCAGAATTGTGAGCAAATCAGTTTCTGTTGTTTTAGACCCCCGAGAATCACCTGCAGTGTTAACAACGGCTTCCCAGGCTTCTTTCAATAAGCAAATTCAGAAGATCTGAGTTTGAGAATTAGCATGGGGAATGGGGGATGGAGCCCAGTGCCTCACACAAAGCACAGGGAGGCCAAGGCACAAGGGTCACTTCATCCCAGCAGTCTGAACCGCTAAGACCTCATGAAAGGAAAGAAGGGCCAGGTGTGGTGGCGCACCCCTGTAATCCCAGTACTTGGGAGGCTGAGACAGGAGGATCTCAGATTTGAGGCCAGCCTCAGTATGAAGCAAACTCTCAGCAACCTAGCAAGACCCTGTTTCAAAAAACAATAAAAAATAAAATAAAATAAAAAGGGCTGGGAGTGTAGCTCATAGATAGAACACTCCTGAGTTCAATCCTGGGAGGGGGGGAAGGAAGGCAGGACAGACGGATGGACTTTTAATAAGTTCTCCAGGTGACTTTATTTATTTATTTGTTTATTTGTTTATTTATTTATTCATTCATTCATTGCGGTACTAGGGATGGAACCCAGGGGCATTCTACCTCCGAGCTACACCCCCAGCCCCATTTTTTTATTCTTTATGTATTTATTTATTTTTTGCGGTACCGGGGATTGAACCCAGGGTCGTTCTACCTCCGCGCTACACTCCTGGCCCTATTTTTTTTTATACTTTATTTTGAAACCGGGTCTCACGAAGTTGTGGAGGGCCTCGCTAAGGAGAGAGAGAGAGAGAGAGAGAGAGAGAGAGCTGAGGCTGGCTGCGAACCCGGATCCTCCGGTCTCCGCCTCCCAAAGTACTGAGATTACAAGCGTGCGCCACCACGCCCGGCGCTTATTCTTTATTTTGAAATAGGGTCTCACTAAGTTGCGGAGGATCTCACTAAGTAACTGAGGCTGGCTATGAACCTGTGATCCTCCTGTCTCAGTCTCCCAAGTACTGGGATTACAAGTGTGCACCACCACGCCTGGCTTCCAGGTGACTTGTGTAATCACTCCTGGAAGATGTGGTCTTAGTGTATCACTAACGTGGTATGGGAGCATGCACAGGAGCCCTCCCACTGGTCTTGCCTCTCTAGTGTGTTCAATTTGTTACCAGAGATGGGATCTTTTAGTGCAGAAATGATAGATACGGATGGAGCTGAGTGTTGTGAGCAGATGCAGGCAAAGCTTGAACGGGGCTTCCGCCTCAGCAGAGGGGAGATTGAAGGGGAAAAATCAGGCTGCTCTCAGAACAAAGGCAGGGGCCAGCTTTTTATTGAGTTGCTGGGGTGGGCTAGGGTCTGGTATTTCTCATCGCTCATGAGCGTAGTGTGTTTATAAGGAATTTCTTCCCTGTGAAAGACACAGATGAGTAGTTATTTAGTTTATTCCTAGAGTATTTTAATTTGTTCTTAGAGTGCTCTTAGGATATGGCACCGGCATCCTGTTTTTGTTTTTGTATTTGTTGTTTGTGGTATTGGGGATGGAACCCAGGGCCTTTCACATGCTAGGCAAGTGTTCCACAGCCCCAGCAGTATCCTGGTTTTTATGGTGCATCTGGTCATGTGGTTGACCTGGTCCTTGAGATAAGATTATTAAAAATATGAGGCTGGGCGTGGTGGCGCACGCTTGTAATCCCAGTACTTTGGGAGGTGGAGACCAGAGGATCCGGGTTCGCGGCCAGCCTCAGCTCTGTCTCTCTCTCTCTCTCTCTCTCTCTACTTAGTGAGGCCTCCGCAACTTTGTGAGACCCAGTTTCAAAATAAAGTATAAAAAATAGGGCCGGGGGTGTAGCGTGGAGGTAGAGCGCCCCTGGGTTCAATCCCTGGTACCACAAAAAAATAAAAATAAAAATAAAAATAAAAAACTGTTTTGATTTTTTTTAGTACAACTTTGTTGAGCCATATAGTTTTCATACCATCAAATTCACCCTTGTAAGCATAGGATTCAATCTCTGTCAGCAAATTGACCAGCCATCCCGTTTTAGACCATTTTCATTGCTCTAAGAATAGATCCCTCACACCCTCTAATAGTCAATCATCATCCTTACCCCAACCTCACGCCATGGAGTCATGGTCTTTTGTGCCTGGCTTAGCTTGCTGTTTTATTTTATTTTATTATTTTATTTAATATTTTATTTTATTTTATTAATTTTGTTATTTTATTTTATTTGTTGCCATACCGGGGATTGAGCCCAGGGCCTTGCACGTGTGAAGCGAGCACTCTACCACTGAGCTACAGTCCCAGCCCAGGTGGTTTTTGTTTGTTTTTCGAGGTTTATCCATGGTATAACTCTGGCCATTTTCCTTCTCATCCGGTGAAGGTTGAATAATATTTCATTTATGAGTATGCCACTGTTGGGTTTTTGCTTACTTTGGGTTTTGTTCGTTCACAAGGTTGTTTCCACGTTCTGTCAGCGGTGCTGCTATGAACAGCTACGTGCAAGTCTTAGTGTGGACATGTGTTTTCCCTTGCCTGGGGCATGTGCCTAAGAGTGGAATTGCTGGGTCACATAATAACTCTATGTTTAACATTTGAAAAACTCTCAAGCTGTTTTCTAATGTGTCTGTACTATTTTACAGCAATGGATGAGGGTTCCAATTTTTCCACAGCCTAGCCGACACTTGCTATTATCTGTCTTTTTATTTTTACCATCCTGGTGAGTGTGAAATAGTATCTCATTATGGTTTTGACTTGCATTTCTGTGATGGCCAATGACATTGAGTAACTTTGCCATGTGCCTTTTAGTCATTTGTATGAAATTTATTGTATTTGGGGTGGTCTCCATTGTCTGATCAGTAGATGTGCTGAAAATATATCCCCTATAATAGGTTTCAAGATATTGAATCTCAGCTGGGTGGGGTGGTACACATTCATAATCCTAGTACTTGGGAGGTTGAGACAGGAGGATTGCAAGTTCACAGCCAGCCTCAGCTACTGAGTGAGGCCCTCTGCAAATTAGTGAGACCCTGTTTCAAAATAAAAAATAAAATAGGGCTGGGGGTGTAACTCAGAGGTAGAATGCCCTGGGGTTCCCCAGTACTACACACACACACACACACACACACACACACACACACACACACAATTGTATCTCTCTTGCTTAAACTATTTATTGGGGGATCTAATTAGCAATGCACAAGGGAGTTATTATAGGTGAATGCATTTTGGGTTAACTTTAAGATTTACAGATTTCCCAGGAATGTGGGAGGAACAGGCCGGGAAGAGAGCTGTAGGGAGCGGCAGGCCTGGAAAAGTATGTAGACCTTCAGAATTAAAATAGTATTTCCTTCTCCTTCCTTCATGTCTCCTTTCTACCTGTTTGTTTGATTTCTTCTGCCCTCCCTCAGTGGGGTTCCCTGCACTTGCCATAGTTATCACGTCACAGTTATTATGTCCAAGCAGCCTGTCCCTGCGGTGCCCAGGCAGAGTTTCCTGACAGACTCCTTGACTGAGGTGGGAGGGGACCCTCCACTCACCCTTCGCCCTGTGATCCCTGCTCCCTGCCGCTGTCCTCTGGGGCAGGGCAAGACTCTCAGCAACCTAATGAGATCCTGTTTCAAAACAAAAAATGAGCCGGGAGTGGTGGTGCACATTTATAATCCCAGTACTTGGGAGGCTGAGACAGGAGGATCCAGGTCCGAGGCCAGCCTCAGCTACTTAGTGAGGCCTCTGCAACTTAGGGAGACCCTGTTTCAAAATAAAGAATAAAAAATAGGACTGGAGGTATAGCTTGGAGGTAGAATGCCCCTGGGTTCAATCCCCAGTACCAAACAAACAAACAAAATCCCAAAAAACAAAACCAAACAAACAAAAAGGGATCTTAATACATCAGTAATTAGTAAAAAGCCAGTAATAAGATGGTTAAATCTCAACCTAGCTTTTTTTTGGGGGGGGGAGAGTACTGGGGATTGAACCCAAGGGGGGCATTCTACCTCTGAGCTACACCCCAAGCCTTTTTTATTTTTTATTTTGAAACAGGGTCTCACTAAGTTGCTGAGGGTCTCACTAGGTTGCTGAGGCTGGCCTGGTACCTGGATCTTCCTATCACAGCCTCCCAAGTACTGGTATTACAGGCATGTGCCACCATGTCCCATTTAACCTAGCACTTTAATATCCTCTGGACAAAGCAAGCTAGAAAGCCCTATGACTTTACATACAGTAAGAGTAATGTTCCAACAAAAGTAGCATGGTGCTCCATGCTAGACCTTAAAAGAAATCAATGGTTATAGAACTTCCTTTCTTCCAAGGGGGTGAACTGCCCAGGCTGGCATATTGGAAATGTCTTGATCTTATTCCGCTTGCACCTGCTTAGCTGTGCATTGTTTTCTTAAATTCTGTTTATCTGTTAACTGTACAAAACCGCATCAAACAATCACTGTTAAAGAACTATCCTCTAAACCAGGTGTGGTGGCGCACACCTGGAATCCCAGTTCTTGGTAGTGCACAAAAAATTCTAGATCCACAAAAATTCTCTTGGAAAAAAATAAAACCCTCATATTCTTATTTAGATTTGCAATGTTTCCCGCTGATGCTTAGGCAAGAAACAAGGTTGCTACCCTTTAGGCATTTTAGAGGGTCTGTCCATAAAACCATTTGAAAAGGGCAGGGGAAAGCCGCATTAGAGAAAGATGTTGCTTCTTTACATGTAAAACTTCTTACTGGGAGAGAGCTTGTTCTCTTGGAAGGGCAGATGTTCTCCCTGACAAAAGGGGGGAAGCAGTTAGCCTCTTCCGCTGGTGAATGGAGGCCGCAGGTTGCAGCTTTCTTTGGCTTTGGCTTTAAAAAGCCTTTCAGCTGAGAGCCCTTTGTTGCCAAGACCCACAGCTCCTTGCCCTTTGTATTCTATGATGACGACATGGAGACAGATTGTTTTAGGCAGGGACTCGGAACAAAAAGACACATTTGGGACCAGAAGTCCTTTCTACATTGTGTACCAACATAGAGACTGCTCTCAATTGGCTTCCTGGCCAAAGGAAATATGTGTTGCAGCTTCTTTTTTAAATCTTTGAATCTATTTAGGGTAGCGGATCTCAGAGGGAGTGGGCAGTGGTGGGTCGGAGGCAGACCACAATGATATGGATCGATTTTACAGTATCTCCCTTTGAGAATCGCTGTCTTGAATTCTCCTTAAAGTGCACATTTTCAAGCTGGTGGTGTAGCTCAGTGGTAGAGCACCTGCTTAACATGAGAGACGTCCTGGATTTGATCTCCCGCTCTGCAAAATGACGACGATGATGATGATGACGACGACGATGATGATACTTTTTCTGTATGTGGTACTGGGCATTGAACCCAGAGGCATTCTACCTCTGAGCTACACCCCCAGCCCTATTTTATTTTTATTTCAAAACAGGTTCTCAGTAAATTGCTGAGAGTCTCGCTAAATTGCTGAGGCTATCCTCAAACCTGTGATCCTCCTGTCTCAGCCTCCCAAGAACTGGGATTATAGGCATGTGCCACCATGTCTGGTTTAACAGTACTTATTTTATTTTATTTTATTTTATTGTGGTACTGGGGATTGAAGCCAGAGGCATTCTACCTCTGAGCTGTACCCCTTGACCAGTTTTATTTCTTATTTGGAAGCAGGGTCTTGCTAGGTTTCTGAGAGCCTCACTAAATTGCCGAGGCTGACTTTGAAACTGCTATCCTCCCGTCTCAGCCTCCCAAGTACAGGGATTAAAGGCGTGCACCACCACGCCCGGCTCAATAGTACATATTTTAAAGGAAATAGATATGAAAGGCTCTGTTGTAAGCTATAATATACTGTATCAACATTGGCTATTTTTATTCCAATGTGTTACCTCCTATTGTCAAATAAAATGAATGTCAGCTGGACGTGGTGGTGCACGCTTGTAATCCCAGTACTTGGGAGGCCAGTCTCAGCTACTTCGTGAGGCCCTCTCCAACTTAGTGAGACCCTATTTCAAAATAAAGACTAAAAAATAGGGCTGGGGGTGGAGCTCAGAGGTAGAATGCTCCTGGGTTCCATCCCCGGAACCACAATAAATAAATAAATAAATAAGTAAATAAAATGAATGTCAAATAAATGGAGTCACCACCATCATCCGCTCTCGATTACTGAGGCACAGATAAGGAATATTCCTGGAAACTGAAAGCTCTCATGCACTTTTTTTCCTTGCCATTTTATTTTTTCACAGTGTTCTCTTGCCAACAATAACAGCTAGCACTGATTGAGGCTTTGCACTGAGCTGAGTACATTGCTGGACCCTTACATGCACCGTTTCATATAATCCTCAAAACAGCCCTGCTAGGGGCGAACTGTTATTAATCCCAAATTATAGACACGGTAACTGTGGCATGGTGAAGCAAGGTGATGGAGCCAGGTTTTGAACCTAGGGGGAAAGACACTTTTGTATATCCTCTCTATTTGGATAGTAATGAATGCAAATCCATATTTTTATTAGCTAAAGCAGGAGAGCTACAAGGATGGGCCAGAGATAGCTTAGTCAAATAAAATGCTGGACCCTGGGGACTGAAGGTGTCGCTCAGTGGTACATTATGTGCTTAGCATACATGAAGCCCTGGATCAAATACCCAGCACCAAAAAAAAAAAAGGAAAAAATTACTGGATACCAGTTACATTTGAATTTAATTAATTAAATAATTAATTAATTAATTTGGTACTGGAGATCGAACCCAGGGGTACTTTACCACTGAGCTACATCCCCAGCCCATTTTATTTTATTTTGAGATAGGGTCTCACTAAGTCACCCAGGCTGGCCTTGAACTTGTGATCCTCCTGTATCAGCCTCCTGAGTAGCTAGGATTACAGGAGTGTACCATCACACAGCAAATTTGAATTTTAGGTAAGCAATGAATAATTTTTTAAAATGTTAGAATGTCCCAAATATTGCGTAAGACATACTAAGAAATTGTGGTTTAGCTAAAGTTCTAGTTTAACTGGGGGTTCAGTATTTTTTTTTTTTTGCCAAGTCTAGCAGCCCTAGGCAGGAGGGGGTTGTAAAAGAGGTGAAGGGAAGCCAGGTGCAGTGGTGCACACTTGCAATTCCAGTACTTGAGAGGCTGAGACAGGAGGTTTGCAGGTTTGAGGACGGCCTCAACAAGTAGTGAGACTCTCATGAACCTAGTGAGACCCTGTTTCAAAATAAAAGTGAAATAGGGCTGGGTTTAGCTCAGAGGTAGAAAGCCTCTGGTTTCAATCCCCAGTGCTACACACACACCAAAGAAAATATGTGCTTTTATTTGTTTGTTTGTTTTTTATAATTATGGTTTGGTATTATTTCTGGGTTTGGATTTCTTTCTCTTTCTCTCTCTCTCTCTCTCTCTCTCTCTCTTTCTTTCATTCATTCTTTCTTTCTTTCTTTCTTTCTTTCTTTCTTTCTCTTTCTAAAGCTGTGGCTTTTTTTTCTTTCCATTTCAGAATGACACTTGTCCAAGGACAAAATTACAATTGAGTTCAAAGATCTCAATAGGCTTTATTTTCGATTCTAGAATTGGGCAACACTTCATTCCAAAAAGTAAAATAAGTGTTCCAGTTGGCTGAGCAGATGATTTTATAAACAGAGAAGGGCTGGGGGGAAAAAGGCAGAAACAAAGAACAAAAGCAGACTGGTCATTTCAAAGCTACTTCTCCTTGTAAGGTGGGGACAGGGAAAGAACAACAGACAAATGACTGATGGGTTAGCATCAGTTTATTTCAGGTTACTTTTCATAAGGATTAAAGCAGGAGGAGCTTTACTGTCATCCTGATTGGCCTTTTTGGAAATTTGGCCGTCTCCTTCTGATTTCTCAAAAGATCAGTGACTCCATTTTTATTTTTAGTCTGGTCTGTTGGAGCCTAGTGCATAAGCCTAGTCTAAAACAATGACTTCTTGTAATTTTTGTTTAATACAATATATTACATGAAATTTTTAGCTGGGCCCGGTAGTGCATGCTTATAATCTGAGTACTTGGGAGGCTGAGACAGGAGGATCACAGGTTCAAAGCCAGCTTCAGCAATTTACGGAGGCCCTCAGCAATTTAGTGAGACCCTGTTTCAAAATATAAAGGGGCTGGGGATGTAGCTTGAAGGTAGAATGCTTCTGAGTTCAATCCCCAGAACCACCAAAAAGAAAGAAAGAAAAAAAAAACTCAACCAGACAGATGTAATTTCGGTACACACAATATATTGATAGGTTTATCTACAGATGTCTTTGTATATACTTTTTTCCTATGAATCAAAGCTGCTACCTCCTGCTTCTCCTCCTCCTCCTCCTCTTCTTCCTCTTCCTCCTCCTCCTCCTCCTTCTTCCTCTTCTTTGTCTTCTTTTTTTGTGGTACTGGGGATTGAACCCACGGACATTCTATCTCTCAGCTACACCCCTAGCCCTTTTTTATTCTTTATTTTGAAGCAGGGTCTCACTAAGTTGCTGAGGGCTTCACTGAGGCTGGCTTCAAACCTGTGATCCTCCTGTCTCAGCCTCCAAGTACTGGGATTACAAGTGTGCGCCACCATGCCTGGCTGAATCAAAGCTTCTAAACCTGACCCATCAAGACTTGTACATTGTTGGTAAAACTGTGAGAAACTCTGCCCATGTTTGTCTCTTGTGGATTCGTTGGCTGGTTTTCTCTTTAATAACAACGACAAAACCCCTTTCTCTCCATCTGGGGGTACCATGACTTTTCTGAACCTGTTCTAGTATCTTCATTTAATCTGGGCTATCAGTGTTGGCCTGATTTCATTATCTGCAGATAGTTTCGTCATCCCAGTTTTTAAAATGTTGATGAAATATTCTTGTGCTTTTTACCAATTCTCTTACTTGGCAAAAATCCCCTTTCTCTGAGGAGTCACCTCCTAAAATAGATGACACTGGCCTGGCTTCCCAGCAAAAGTTCCGAAACGCTCACAAATATTTCCTGAATACATCAGTGCATTTCCTTCTACGCACATTTGGAGGGGTCCAACAGTGGGAGTGACTAATGATGATTAAGCTCTAGGAATTATCTCTTGTCTCTATTGGAGCCCAAGTGCAGTCATGCCTGTTTTTTTAAGAGGGTCTGCCCTAATCCCACTAACTTTGAAACAAGTACCAGAGTCCACAACTTCTGACCAAAACTAAGCCAAGCAAACCAAACACAGAACTCACTGAAAGAAACCCTTGGTCTTTAGTGCTGTTGGAAATGGCCGGGCTGGTTTCCATTTAGATAGGGAACCTGTCTGCCGATCCAGTTAATGTATGAACAAATTATCTTTAATGTCCCCGAGGGTTCCACATGACCAGAAATGATTTCTGAAAACCTGGGTAGAGCTCATGTAGTCATTTACAATAGGCCATGTCCATCCCTCCCTCCCTCCTTGCCTTCCTTCCTTCCTTCCTTCCTTCCTTCCTTCCTTCCTTCCTTTTGTGGTACTGGGGATTGAACCCAGGGGCTGTGTACCTCTGAGCCACACCCCCAGTCCTATTTTATTTTTTATTTGGAAACAGGGTCTTGCTAAGTTGCTAAGGGCCTCACTAAGTTGCTGAGGCTTGTCATGAACCTGAGATCCTCCTGCCGCAGTCTCCCAAGTACTGGGATTGTAGGTGTGTGGTCACCATGCCCAGCTGAGCTGGGCTGTTTGATATTGCTTGAGCTTATTATCACTGCAGCAATTGCTACTTCTTCAGAAATGAGCCGACGGAGATGTGACATTTATTTTAGCTTAGCATTCTTCAGTGTGTTTCTCAAAAGAAAAAGGTAGCAGCTAGAGGGCAGGGATTAGGTTGTCACTGGGCTCTTCCATGTGCTCAGGTTGTTAGTTTTGATCTTCAACATCGTGAGTCTCCTAATGAATTTCAGTTAAATAAAATGAATAATGAGAATAATAGCTAACATTTCTAGAGAACGATTCGTGTGTCAGGGACTGCTCTGGGTGCTGGGGGCATTACATTATTTCATTCTTACCTCAACCCTGTGAGGTAGGTCCTATGAGTATCAATAGTTAAAAGAGAAAGAAAACAAGGTTCAGAGAGGTTGAGTCACTTGTGTCAAAGGACAAAATCACAACAATTTTAAAGCTTTTTTTTCAGAGACAAGAGATTTGTTTAGGAAAGTAAGAAATATACATTCAAGGGAGAATGTGGGCCACCCCAAAGGTAAAAGAGGCCAAATTTATATATCTTTTTTATCTTTATTTTTTGTACTGGGGGTTGAACCCAGGGACATTCTACCCCCAAGCTATACCCCTAGCCCTTTTTCTTTTTTTGTTTTTGAAACAGGGCCTCGCTAGGTTGCTGAGAGTCTGGCTACATTGCTGAGGCTGGCCTCAAACCTGTTATCTTCCTGTCTCAGCCTCCCAAGTACTGAGATTATAGGCATGTGCCACCAAGTCTGGCTCAGCTTGTAGATCTTCATTGCCTTTATTTTGTGATTCTAGAATCAGGCAACACTTCATTCCATAAAATAGAGTAAGTATTGCAATGAACCAGCAAAGGGAGTTAGTTTGGTCTTTGTGGTGCTAGGAATCAAAGCCAGGGCCTCATGCATGCTAGGCAAGTGCTCCGCCACTGAGCCATCGAGGCTGATTTTATGGACACAGAAGGGTGAAACAAAGGACAAAAAAGCGAATCCATCACTTCAGCTATGTTCCCTGTAAGGTGGGGTCAGGGAGACCGAACAGTAGAAAGAGAACTGATTTGTTAACATCCGGTTACTTCAGGTTCCTTTTTTGTGTAAGGATTAAGGCAAAGGGATTTTATCATTCCAATTGAAAATGGCCATTTTGGGAAGTTTGGCTGTTATTTTTTTTTTCTCTTGGTTTCCTAGAATATCAGATAAACAGCTTCGTTTTGCTTTGGTGATTTGGAACGTTAGCATGGGTGACTCCATTTTTATTTTTAGTCTGGTCTGTTAGGGCCCAGTGCAGAAACCCAGTCCAAAACAATGCCTTGCGTAATATTTGTTTAGCACTTGTCTAAGGCCACAGAGCCAAGGCTCGGCAGAGCCCAGATGTAACCCAGCAGCCCTGGCTCTCAGTGACCACGTCATACCTTTTTGCCTTGTGGAACCAATGATGATGCTTGTGTGCAGACATATTAAGGAGCTCTCCCTTCCCCAGTCTTAATCAGTAAGGGAGCTTTACTGTAGTTCTATTTGTATTCATTCATCTTTCAAATGCAAAACTGCAGTTTACCTGGTGGTGAGGTAGGCTAGAAGAAAGAAAATAGGTAGAAAGGAGACATAAAGGGAGGACAAGGAAATATAATTTTAAAGTTCTGCATCCCTTTCTAGGCCTGTCACTCCCCAATTCCTGGGAAATCTGTAAATCTTACAGTTACCATAAAGTGGCTTATGATAATTACCTTGTGCACTGTTAGCCCACCAAGAAATAGATAAAGCAAAGAGACATGATATTTTAAGAAACCTGTAATTTATGGGACTTTCCAGGGTCACCTACTGACCAGATAATGGAGACCATGTTATCCTAAGGATTCTGAGAACAACGTGGCCACCAGAAACATCTCATGATCAACAGACTGATGTCATCTTTATATACCCTCCCATACCTGTCCCTCACCCATTACCAAGTTTTCTTTAAAAGAAGAGCTGGAAGCCGGGGCGTGGTGGCACACACTTGTAATCCCAGTACTTGGGAGGCTGAGACTGGAGGATCTGGGTTCGCAGCCAGCCTCAGCTACTTAGTGAGGCTTTCAGTAACTTAGTGACACCCTGTTTCAAAATAAAGAATAAAAAATAGGGCTGGGGGTATAGCTCGGAAGTAGAATGCCCCTGGGTTCCATCCCTAGTACCGCAAAAAATAAAATAAAAAAATAAAAGAAGAGCTGGGAACCCTGAAAACTTGTTTCTCACCCCTGAGATAGACTGTATTCTCCCTTGAATGTTTATCTGTTTTCCTAAGTAAATCTGTTTGTGCCTCTCTGACTGGCGTGCCCAGACATTCTCCTCAGTTACTTATGCCAAGGACCCCACTCACCCAGAGTCTAGTCCCATTCCCATCCCCCTCTTTTGGAACTCTCCCCACATCTCCCACCCTATTTTATTTTTTATTTGTAAACAGGGTCTCCTGAAGTAGCTGAGAGTCTCGCTAAATTGCTGAGGCTGGCCTCTAACCTGTGATCCTCCTGTCTCAGCCTCCCAAAGTATGGGATTTCAGGCGTGTACCACCATGCCTGGCTTTGTCATATGGTCTTATATGTGACTTGCCATATTTAAGCAGGTTCAAAGTTGGTAGATGATTTTGCAAATAAATGCTAATAAATCCTTTGGAAATTTTGAAGACAAAATCATATTTAAGTTGAGAAATAGACAAACACCCATCCACTAACAATTGTTATTTTTATTTATTTTTGTGGTGCTGGGGATAAAACCCCAGGCCTTGTGCATGAGGCCAACCACTGAACTACATCCCAGCTAAACTAATGATTATTAGTTTTATTTTATTATTATTATTTTTGGAGATACGGTCTTGCTAAGTTGCCCAAACTGAACTCAAACTTTCAATCCTCTTACCTCAGTCTCCTGAGTAGCAGAGATTTCAGGCAGGCAGTTTTATTATTCTTAATGTGTTTTAGAAATGTTGGCTTTTGCAAAGATAATATGAACAAATCCCAAATATGAACAAAATTTCCAAGTTTATATTAAGTCTTTCCCAGGAGTGACATAGGAAATCCCTCTTAAGAGAAATAGCATTGCAAAAGAGGCAAATAATTATTTTATTTTTCAAATAAAAATATGCATCCTGTTCCTAAGCATTTTTCATAGTATTAGACAGTTTATTAAAATAAACCTTTCTCCTCCACGTGGATTTTATCAAACTTCCTTTCCTGTAACAATCCTTGACCCACCCTCCCTACTGTTTTCTCCTCTCCCCTACTTTTTCCTTCCTTTCCTCTCCTCTCTTCCTTCCTTCCTCCCTTCCTCCTTCTGTTCTTTACCACCCCCTCCCTCCCTCCCTTCTTTACTTCCTTTTTCCCTTCCTTATTAACCGTCTCCCTCCCTCCTCATTCCCATTCTTCCTCCCAGTGTTACCAGTATCCTAGGCCAGAGGCCTGACTCGGGGGGTCCCATCTCCAAGTCGGGCCGCTCGCCCCAAACACCAAGGAGCAAAGGTCATGGTGCAAAGCAGGCCACCGTAGTGGTTTGGACAGGCCACCGGCAGGTAGGAAGCAGGGGACTGGCACAGAGTAATAATAATAACAAATAGCTAATGCCTACTGGGAATCTAAAAAGTATAATCTGTGGCTTTTTTAAAAAAATGTTGTGGTACTGGGGATTGAACCCAGGAACATTCTACCTTCAAGCTATACCCCTAACCTTTTTTATTTTTTGTTCTGAAACAGGGTTTCACTAGGTTGCTGAGAGTCTCACTTGCTGAGGCTGTTCTCGAACACTTGATCCTCCTATCTCAGCCTCCCAAGTACTGGGATGACAGGTGTGCACTACCAGGCCTGACTGATCTTTGACCTTTAAAAGCACTAAGTTATGCGGTGCTCATCATCAACCCATAATAGATACTATGTAATTGTCCCTCTTTTTTCTTCTTTGTGGTACTAGGGATTGAACCCCGTGTGTTCTACCACTGAGCTACATCCAGCCTTTTTTATTTTTTATTTTGAGATGGGGTCTCACCCAGGCTAGCGTGGAACTCAGGATCCTCCTGCCTCAGCCTCCCATGTACTGGGATTACAGTCATGTGCCACCTGCCCAGGGAATTGTTCCCATTTTAAAGGCAAGTAAACTGAGGTACAGAAAGCAAAATAGCCTCTGGAAGGTCCTGCCCAGGATCAGAGGGATGAGGGGTCTGCCTCCAGAGCTCGCCCCTTAACCGCGACCCAGAGCACCTTTGCCGTGACCCACACGTGCTTGCTGCCTGCGCGCTTCCTGGAGATGCTGAGCCAGTTCACGTCACAAGCAGCCATTGACTTGGAATTCAAATCCGTAGCAAAGAAAAGCCTGTGATTATTGAGGGAGTCGATAAGGTCCAAGTCACAAAGTCCTTGTATAAGTGGCATGTCTGAAAATAGCTGTGTTTGTGATTAAGAAGTTAATGGAAAAGAATGCCACCGATAGTAGGAGAGAAAAATGAAAGGCCAATTGAATGCACCCGTGGCAAATGTTAGAAATGGAAGGGTCAGTGGGGTCCTTTCATAGGAAATACTAGATTCTTTTGGGAATTGCCTTACAGAGAAATCTATTTTGTTTAGTGATTTAAAAAGAGCAATTTTTTTTTTTTACCTAAAACTCAAGAACTGTTTTCCCCAATGAACTCTAAAAAGCTTTTCTGGTGAGTTGATACTTTTTGTTTGTTTTGTGGTACTAGAGATTGAACCCAGGGGCATTCTACCTCCAAACCATATTCCCAGCCCTATTTTATTTTATTTTTTTTTTTGAAACAGAGTGTCACTAAGTTGCTGAGGGCCTTGCTAAATTGCTAAGGCTGACTGCAAACTTGCAATCTTCCCCTACGCCCCAGCCCTATTTTTTATCTCTTATTTTGAAACAGGATCACACTAAGTTGCAGAGGGTCTCACTAAGTAGCTGAGGCTGGCCACGAACCTGCGATACAAGCATGCGCCACCAGGCTGGCTGATACTTTGGATTTGTTTGTTTGTTTCTTGTGGTACTGGGGATGGAACCCTGGAGCATTCTACCTCTGAGCTACACCCTCAGCCCTATATTACTTTTATTTTGAAAAAGGGTCTTGCTAGGTTGATGAGAGTCTCACTAATTGCTGAAGCTGTCCTCGGACCTGAGATCCTCCTGTCTCAGCCTCCGAAGTATTGGGATTATAGGCATGTGCCACCACGCCTGGCCCATTTTTATTTTTTATTGAAACAGGGCCTCACTAAGTTATTGAAACTGGCTTCAACCCTGCAATCCTCCTGTCTCAGCCTCCCAAGTACTGGAATTACAAGTGTGCACCACCACACCTGTATGATGTTTTGTTTTTGAAGGGAAATTTCCTAGAAACCCTGATCAAACAGGGATTTTGTGAGTTAGTAAGAACTTTTTTTTTTTTTTTTTTTTTTTTTTTTTTTTTTTTTTTG
>PVJS01046391.1:0-15847 GCA_004027185.1 Glis glis
AAGGGAAGGGGAAGGGTAAGAAAGTAGTGAATCCATGGAATTACTGTCATAAACAATGTGTATATGTGAGATTATACCAACATCATTCTCAGTGCTACATGTGGGGGGGAGGCGGAGGGGAAGCGGGGGGGTGGAGGGACACTAAGAACTGTGTGCATCTATGTTAACATCAAACTGATACTCATTGTGATGTGAGACTACAATGCACCAATAAAAACATAAAAAAATCTACTTAAAATGAAGACCTAAAAATAAAACCTTAAATTGTAAAAAAAGCCTACAAGAAAACAGAGGGGAAAACTTCATGACATTGATCTTGACAGTGACTTTATGAATATGACACCAAAGCACAGGAAACATAAAGGCAAACAAATAGGACTACATCAAATAAAAAACCTGAAGTGCAAAGGAAATAATCAACAGAGTGAAAAGGCGACATACAGAATGGGAAAAAGTTTTCTGCAAGCCATATGTCTGATAGAAAGCTAATCTTCAAAATATAAAGAACTCTTACAACTCAATAATAAAAAACCTAATAACCTGATTTAAAAAATGGACATAGGGCTTGAATAGATATTTTTCCAAAAAAGGAATCTCAATGGTCAGCAGATATGAGAAAAATGCCAAATGTCACTAATTATTAGAGAAATCCAAATCAAAGCCACAATGAGATATTACTTCACACGTGTCATAATGGCTATTATTTTATAAAACAAAAAACAATTGTTGCCGGGCGTGGTGGCGCACACTTGTAATCCCAGTACTTTGGGAGGCGGAGACCGGAGGATCCGGGTTCGCAGCCAGCCTCAGCTCTCTCTGTCTCTCTCTCTCCCTGTCTCTCTCTCTCTACTTAGTGAGGCCCTCCACAACTCCGTGAGACCCGGTTTCAAAATAAAGTATAAAAAATAGGGCCGGGGGTGTAGCGCGGAGGTAGAACACCCCTGGGTTCAATCCCTGGTACCGCAAAAAAAAAAAAGCCACCCCCCCACACAAAATTGTTGACACCTATTGGATAGGGAAAAACTAAAACTTTTTTACACATTTAGTGGGAATGCAGAATTACTCAGCTGTTGTGGAGCATATTATGGAGGGTCCTCAAAACAAAAAAACCGCCAAACTTAACAATAGAACTATATATAGTCTAGCAATTCAATTTGTGGGTATATATATATATACACACACATACACACACACGTATACATACATATATATCACATATGTATACTATATATACAATATGTTATATATAATATATAATACATATATAATACTATATATGTATATATATATATATATATATATACATACACACACACACACACACACACACACACACACACAAAAGAATTGAAATCAGGATCTCAAAGAGGTATGCATTCCTATGTTCATTGTAACTCTGTTCACAATGACCAAGATGTGGAAACAACCTAAATGGCCACTAACAAATGAACAGATAGAGAAAATGTGATGTGTGCATGCAATGGATACTCTTCAGTCTTAAAAAAGAAGGAGATTCTGCAATATGTGACAACATAGCTGAATCTTGAGGACATTATGCTAAGTGAAATAAGCCAGTCACAGAAAGAAAATACTGTATAATCCAACTCATATGAGGTATCTAAAATTGTCAAATTCATAGAATAGAGACTGTAATGATGGCTGATAGGGATTGAGGGAGACAGAAGTGGAGAGATACCGATCTGTGAACTTAAAGTTCAGTCAAATAAGAGGAATAAGCTCTAGAAATCTGCTGTACACCATTGTACCTATAATCAACAATGAATTGTTATATGCTTATAAATCTATTAAGAGATTAAATCTCATGTTTAATGTATTTACTATAATAAAATAAAATATGAATGGAAATTCTTAAATTATTAGAAGGCAGAATCCAATAGCACATTCAAAAGCCATATACTATGACAAATGATATTTTATTCCAGGCATGCTAAGATGGATAACAACAGGGGATTCATAAAACACAGTTATTTTAACTGTAATTGAAATGTTATAAATTCTGAAAGATGGAGAATTTTGGCAGAGAAGTGGAAAATATAGGATAAAATATCTGATTATAAATAGATGAAGAGAGAATTAGTAAGAAAGAAAATACTGTATAATTCAACTCATATGAGGTATGTAGATTAGAAGAAAATAGCCAAACTAAAGCATGGTGAAACAAAAGCATAAAGAGAATTGGGGACAAATATATGTATAATTGAGTATCTAGGAAAGGAGAAAGAAAATATGACAGTAGCAATATTTGAAGAACTAATGGATTATAATTTCCCAAAACTATTGTAAATCAAGATGTACTACAGACTAAAAGCAGGCTTAATAAAAAGTTCACCTAAGCAGAACCAGGCATAATGGCACATGCCTGTAATCCCAATACTTGGGAGACTGAGACAAGAGGATCACAGGTTCAAGACCAGCCTCAGCAACTTAGCAAGACTGTTTCAAAATAAAAAGGGATGGGAGTGTAGCTCGGAGATGGAATGCCCCTGGATTCAATCTCCAGGAACCCCCCCCCCAAATGTTTACCTAAGCAAATCAAAGACAAAGAAAAAATCTCCAAAGCATTCAGAGCATAGGAAAAACAAAAAACACCTGACAGTAGACATCTTAACATAAAAGTAGAAATTGAGGACAATAGAGTGATATTGCCAAGGGTCTAGAGAAGAAAGCAACTGCCTCACTACCTATACAGATTCTATATTGTACAAAAACATCCTTAAAAGCATCAAATTAAGAGTCGGGTGTGGTGGCGCATCCTTGTAATCCCAGTACTTAGGAGGCTGAGACAGGAGGATCTGGGTTCGGGTTGGCCTCAGCTACTTAGTGAGGCCTCCGCAACTTAGTGAGACCCTGTTTCAAAATAAAGAATAAAAAATAGGGCTGGAGGTATAGCTCGGAGGTAGAATGCCCCTGGGCTCAATCCCCAGTACCTAAAAAATAAAATTAAATTAAACTATCTTCAGCAAACAAAATTTGCAACAATTCATTAACAGCAGATCTACACTAAGGAAAAAACCAAGAGTTCTGTAATAAAATGAAATTCATTATGCTAAGTGAGATCAGCTAGTCTTGGAGAGTCCAGGGTCCTATGTTTTCTCTAATGTGGAAGCCATAGTAAAAATAGAAAACAAAGGGACTTCAGATAAATGAGGAGAGAGATCTAGTGAGAGGGGATTAAGGGAGGGAAGTAGGGAGGGGACAAAAAGGAGGCTTGATGAAGGAAAGAGTTCCAATAATGTTATGTCTGTATATGAAGGTCTCATTAACCATCTCACTGACATGTGCGGGGAGCAGGGGAGCGGGGGAGTGGGAGGGAATCACACCAAGTGCTGTATGCTTGTACGTTTGGATCACATCGAACCTCACTATGATGTGTAACTACAGTGCACCAATAAAAGTTTATTTTAAAAAAGACAGTTTAAATTGCAGCATATTGAATTTATACCTGAACATTTGTTCAACTCTCTTTTTTTTTTTTTTTTGTGGTACCGGGTATTGAACCCAGGGGCGTTCTATCTCCGCGCTACACCCCCGGCCCTATTTTTTATAGTTTATTTTGAAACCGGGTCTCACAAAGTTGCGGAGGGCCTCACTAAGGAGAGAGAGAGAGAGAGAGAGAGAAAGAGAGAGCGCTAGAGAGCGCTGAGGCTGGCCGCGAACCCGGATCCTCCAGTCTCCAAGCGTGCGCCACCACACCCAGCTCAACTCTCTTAATGCTAATCTTTTATCTATAGGTTATTTTTGCTTTTCTACAGGGGCAATATCATTTGTAAAACCATACCAGTTGTGCTTCTTCCTTGCCAGCAATCCTACCTCTTATTCTCCTTATCTTATTGTATTTGCAATGCAGTGTTTAATAAAGATGGCTTATTTATTTACTCTGTTCGAGTTCTTAATGAAATGTTTTAGTATAGCTTCTCATGTTTATTATTGTTGTTTCATGCATTTTGCCTTTTCTTTTCTGTTTGTTGAATTACTCAATTACCTAAAAATAAACCACACTTCCATGTTTGGCCTAAAAACATAAAATGAAATGAAATTCATCCATTATCAAAGAACAGAGATGAAGGGAGAAAAAAAACACCTACAAACATGGGTTAAAATGAGAGAATATTTTATAATAAAAAATGACTTCTAAGAATGCAAGGAAAAAGTGGGTCCAAAGTTGGGATGAAGTCCATGGAGTATAGTTTCCAAGGTCCTTGTAATAGTTAATTTTATGTGTCAAATTGACTGGTTAAGTAATAACCAGAGCTGATAAAACATTATTTCTGAGTGTGTCCATTCAAGTGTTAAAAGAAAAGATTAGCATTTGAATTAGCAGTAATGGGGTATCTACCAATGTGGGCAGATATCATCCAAATCATTGAGTGCTCAGATAGAACAAAAAAGAGGAAAGTGAACCCATTCTCTCTTCTGGAGCTGGGACATCCATCTTTTCCTGCTCTTAAACATCAGGGCTTAAAGTTCATAAACCTTAAGTTTCAGATTTAAACCAATGCCTCCCCCTCCTGCTGGTTCTCAGACCTTCAGACTCAGACTGAATTATAATCCCATCAGTTTCTTTGCAGATGGCATATTGTGAAGCCTCTTGTCCTCCATGATTACATGAGCGCCAATTCCCATGAAAAATCCATATATATGTATATATGTATGTATTCTATTGATTCTTTTTCTCTTTTGCAGACTCTAACTAATATATTCCTTAAAATTTCCAGAAGGTAGCACAAGCACTATAAATTATATATCACACTTTGATAAATCATGAAAAACTTTTCTATTCTTATGGGAACACTAAAATAATAAATATATGTATAATAGTTAATAGAGAAGGAAACTGAGATAAGAACAAATTGCTAGCCCCCCTTTTTTTCCTTCCCCCAAAGTGGGGGGGACAAAAAAGGGAAAATAATTCAGCAGGAGAAATAATAATTGTATATTTATATATGTCTAATAACATAGCTTCAGAGTATACAGGTAGAGATTTCTTTGCATGGTATCATGTTACCTAGAATTTGTGCATATCCAAACCATCTTTTCACTTTGCATGGTTTCTTGGGGTGTGTGTGTATGTAGTTTGATAAGGCTAAAAAATATAAAGCAAACCGAAAAGAATTAAAATGAACAATACTCAAATCCAGTCATAGCTAGAAATTTTAACACAGCTCTCCCAGTCCCTGAGAAAAAAAGCAAGCAATGAAAATAACAAAAGTTTGAAACATATGATTAATAAACTTAACCTGATTAACAAATATAATTCATTATACCCAACATTTGCAGACTATACATTATTTTCAAGTGCACATAGAGAATTCACTAGAGGTGTATATTTTCTGAAACATAATACATGTCAAATTTCAGAGAATTAAAATAGTACACAATGTATTCTCTTAACTATAAGAGAATTTAGTAAGATTATCAATGAGAAAAAGATAGGAAATCCCTCAAATTGTTAGTGATCAAGCACTATACTTCTCAATAGCTTATATGTCAAAGAAGAACTCAGTACAGAAATTGTAATATATTTTAAACTAAATTGCAATTAAAACATGTCATGTCAAAACTTACAGAGTATAACTAGAGCTTTGCCAAAAGGGAAATTTATAGCTCTTAATGTATTTGTTAAAAGGGGAGAAAAGCTGAAAATCAATGATCTCTGTATCCAATCCAGAAGTTTAGAAAAATGGTGAATTAAACCCAAAGAAAGTAGAAGAAAGATAACAAAGGTGTGATGGTTAAATTTATGTGTCAACTCTATTGGTCATTGGGTACTCAGATATTTGGTCAAACTCTATTCTGGTAGTTTCTGTGAGGATCTTCTTGGATGAGATTAACATTAAATCTATAGACTGAGCAAAGTAGATTGCCCTTTATAAATGTCAATGGGTCTCATCAATTGATTGAAGGCCTGAATAGAGCAAAAAGTCGACCCTCTCCTGAGTAAGAGAGATTCATCTTTCCTGACTCCTTTGGAACTGAGACACCATCTTTTATCTGCTTCGGACTATAACTGAAACATCAGCTCTTCCTGGTTCTTGAGCCTGCTGGTCTTCAGACCATAACTACACCATCAATTTTCCTGGTTCTCAGGCCTTCAGATTCAGATCAGAACAATATCAGCTCTCCCGTATCTTCAGCTTGCCAACTCACTCTGCAGATCTTGGGACTTGTCAGCCTCCATAATCACGTGAGCCAATTCCTCATAATAAATCTCATTATATACAGAAATATATCCTATTTGTTTTGTTTCTCTGGGGAACCCTAATTCAAAAGATGAGATCAGAAATTAAAATAACAGAAAACTATAATGCACCAATAAAGGTATAAAAAAGAAAACAAAAATTTAATACATTAATAAAAACAAAAATTTATTCTTTGAAAACTAACAAAATTGATCTATCTCTGACAAGTCTGATCAAGAATAAATAATAAGGCATAAAGGATCACAACCAATTTTAGTTCATCTTAGGAATATAGTTGGTTTAACTTTCAAAATCAGCTTAATTCATATATTAACTGAAATAAGGACAAAAATATATGACAATAAACATAGATATAATAGCATTTAATAAAATTCAACTTCCCTTCATGCTAAAAATCTCTTGGTATTCTAGGAAAAATCAGGAACTTCATGACTCTGATCTTTGTTAATTTACTCAAAATTGTGAAAATTCCCTTCTTAATGGTGTATTAATAAAAGTTTTTGTCCTGTGATCAGAAATGAGATGAAGATGCCTACTATGTATCTTTTATATTAAACATTATACAGCTATTGGCAGTATTAGTAATTAGAGAAGATGAGAAGGAATTGAACTCTCATATACAGTTTGTGGAAATGAAAACTGGTACAACCACTTGAAAACCTGCTTGGCAGCATCTATTAAAGTTAGATATCCTCATACCCTGTAGACCAGTGTATACCTGATAAAAATGTATGCATATATTCACCAAAATATATGTATACATTTGTTCATAACAGCCTTGTTATGTTAATTAAAAATGAATGCATTAATTGTGTTGGTGTCATAGTCAAATACTACTGTTTCAGGAATGAAATTGAACGAACTACTACAACAAATAAAATAGAAAGAAGCAAGACAGGAAAGAATATATAATGCATAATTCTACTTATATAAAATTTAAAAACAGGTAACAGTAACTTATAGTGTTAGAAAGTTGGATAGTGGTTACTTTGGTTTTCTTGGCACTGGGGATTGAACCCAGGGACATTTTACCTCCGAGCTCCACCCCCAGCCCTATTTTTTATTCTTTACTTTGAAACAGGGTCTCACTAAGTTGCAGAGTGCCTTACTAAGTAGCTGAGGCTGGCTGCAAACCTGGCCTCCAGTCTCAGCCTCCCAAGTACTGGGTTTACAAGCATGTGCCACCATACCCGGCTCTAGTGGTTAATTTTAGAGAAGGAAGTAAAGATACTGACCTGATAAAGGTATGAAATAGGTTTCTGAATGACTTGTATTGCTTTTCCTGAATTTCTTGTCTTTCTGTTTTATTTCACAACATGGGTAGTTCCATGGGTGTGTTTACTTCATCATAATTCAGTAAATACACAATAAAATATTCATTTAAAAGTTAAACACCTGTTCCTGAAGAGAGAAACTTATGAAATATGAATCAACCCATACCACCCTTGCTATTTTCAGAATCCAGGATCTTATTTAATGAGGAAACACTAGAGGCATTGCTACTGAAAAAGAAAGGATGCTCACCCTCTCCTGCAATTAGACAAACCACTAGTGGTGTAAAAAATGGAAAGGAAGAAGTAAAATAGTCTCTAGATTATATGAGAACATGCCTGGAATGACTCAGAAAAATCAACATTAAAATAAATACAAATGATAAAAGAATTGAGAAGGTTGCATACTAAAATTTAACTATAGAAATTATACTCTTTTAGAAAGGATAATGAAGAACCCATGTAAAATAGCAACAGAAATATCAAAATAATTAAGTATAAAGTTAACAAGAAAATAAATATGTGGAAAACTTTCAAACTTTCTGAAAGATGTAAAAATATACTTGAATAAATAAAAGGCATTCTTTGCTCTTGGGTTAGATGTCTCATTTCTTATTTTTTGTGGTACTGGGGATTGAACCCAGGGGCATTCTACCTCTGACCTACACCCCCAGCCCTAGTTTTTATTCTTTATTTTGAAACAGGGTCTCACTAAGTTGCAGAGGGGCTCACTAAGTAGCTGAAGCTGGCTGTGAACCTGGATCCTCCTGTCTCAGCCTCCCAAGTACTGGGATTACAAGCATGCACCACCACACCCGGCTTAGATGTCTCATTTCTTTCTGAAGTTTACTCTTTTTTTTTCTTAACTTCTTAAAATCAAATGCATGTATTATAAGACTTTTTAAAGCTTTTCCTCTTTCCATATGTATTTATGAAACTATAAATTTCTCTTGGATGAGATTCATTTGTGTCTCACAGTTTCAATATGAGGCATTTTTGTTTAGTTCTATTTCATAGGTTTCATTATAATTTGTTCTTTGTACATTAATTACTTAGAGATTTAGTTTTGATTTTCAAAATATTTTTCTCAATGACTTCTAATTTGACTTCATTTTGGTTAGAATATAGTATCTAAAATTTTGATTCTTTGATAATTATTTGAGATTTATCTAAATCCTATTTTCTTTAAGAGAGTTCCAGGTCCTGATGATATAAAAGTGAACAAGTCACCCCATCTCTTTGTCTTTATAGTTCTTACATTCTATTGTGAGAGACATTTTAAAAAATCACATATACATGATTTGTGGTTTGGACATTATAAATGTTTTGGTATGGTCAGGTATGGTTACAGAGTGGTTTTGTTTTTGTCTTGATCCTTCATGGTTATAGAGAGACTTTGGTATTTGCTGGATGTCAGGCAAGGGTGGCTTTTTTCTTCATTAATTCTCTAATTCTAATGTCCTATTTTCTGTATTGTAATCTTGTATCATTATTTCAATAATTTATGATGCTTTGAATGTTTTGTTTATAATTTTATGATTTACTGAGGCTAGTACTAGTAATGACTTATAGACAAAGCTACTTTTATCTTTCAAATATTTACTTTGAACACTCATTATAGCATTTTAGAATAAGAATTTATTACGTCTTAGGATTTGAATTTGGAAGGATTATATTATTCAATTTTAAGTGATATTTTCCACACTCTTTAAACTAACAAATCTTTTTCCTTAGTCTCCATACATTTAATAGAAATTGGTCTTACCATTCATCATTTTCTTTGATATGTAAAAAGAATTTATTTGGAGTTATATTTTCGTATGGCATATATAACTTTATATGATTTTTTTCAGGAAAAAATTATGCAAATATATATCTAATTTTGACATTTTTTTCATTTAAAAATCATTAAACATCCCATTTCATCTTGATTTTCTTTCCCATTTTTCATTTCCTCCAATTTTCACACTTACTTTTATGGCATGTCAGATATATTTATATGCTTTCTCTGTTCTTCTTTAGAATGAGGCAGAGTTCTTTATTAAATGTTTATATTGAAGCAAATCTTATTTGTCACTTTTAAATGATTTTAATTGACATAAAAATTATACAAGGGGTACCATGTGCTATTTCAAGATATATATATATATATATATATATATATATATATATATATATATATTATATAGTTCACATCAGGGTAAGCATATTTCATCATTTCTTTGTGATGAAAATTTTTTAAATGTAGGAAATATGTATTAAAATTCTAGAAAAATTGGTATTATATGTAAATAAAGTTGCATTATGCGGTATCATTTTTATTTAATTAATATTATTTATTTGAACCAAGTTAAAATTAATATCAGAATTAAGAAAATGATTGTTTTATTGTTTTCCAGCTGCTAATAGGTTATGAAAATGGTACTGTAGTATTCTGGGACTTGAAATCTAAAAGAGCAGAACTGAGAGTTTATTATGATGAGGTAAGTAATTTCTATTGAAATATTTGAAAAGAGTATCATGACTTTGTGTTATTTTTCAACTTTTAAGCTTTATATTTTATTTATTTTTTTATCACTGGAAACTACCTGGTTCTGACCCATTGTCTCACTTTCTTTTGTTATTTGCACAAGTATATATTTATCACTGGGAAAGTCTCTGGTTCTTCTGGTCTAGTGTGTCACACTCTTGTTATCTGCATAGATTTCAACTCTGGATTTTCCTTCTGAGTGGGAATTCTGCCTTGACTGCCAATTTTTGAGCCCCTTTTTTGGACCTTTTATATACTTTGGTTCCTTTTACCTATGCAGTATCCCCAATTTTGTCTTACCTCCTTTTCTTTCCTCCATGTTCCATACTTGTTTTGCCTTATTGTTCTTAAGTTCCCTAAAGACTCTGTTCACATCTTCCTTAGAAAATTCATTTTCTGCGTCAAAAAGACTGGCAGTTTGAAATGCCTTATCTTCTACTACTTGCCTTCTTAGAATAGAGATTTTTGTAAATAATAACAACAAATTACAAGATCTTATAATAAGTTTTATACATAATTGAAATTTGATTAGGTTTTCACCTAGGGGAACTAACAAACTCCCACTTATCAAGGAATAGTCTTCCGTTTGAAACTTTCAGTTGCAAGATTGATTCCAGACCTTATTTCTCACTTCAGAAGAAGCTAACATGAAGACAGGAAAGCTGGAGTAAAGGGTGAAAGGGGGAATTACTTCTTGTAGCTGTTGAAATAAAGGTGAACCTCCATACTGTTAAATGGGGGTGGGGGTAGGGTGGCAGACTAGAACTTGCAAGCTTTAGGTTCCAGTTCCTCTGCAGTTGGGAATTGCAATCGCTGGAGAACAGCTATGCAGTGAGGTGGGTGATTGAGGGAAAAGACTGACAGTTCAATATTAGACTGACAGACTTGGAAAGACTCAAAGATTCTGATTACTAGAACGGAGAGTGAAAAAGAGGTCATCAGTTTGGGGCCTGACCCTATGCCACTGGCACAGGGCAGGGGCTCTAGGGGTATCACAAAGGGAAAGAAAAAAAAAGGCAAAGGTGGAAAAATTGCTTCAGAAACAACAGTAAAAGAGAATCAGACAGAACTTAGCTGATGCAGAAACTGCTTAGCGGGCTGATGAGTGAGAAGTGCTCCACTTATCTCCTGAGTGGAGGGCCCCAGTGGAGCCATTTTGTGAAGGTCACAGATAAGCCTTCAGCTTTGGGAAGGAGAAAGTCCTGCATTTTCATCTCCTCTGGGATAACAGCAAATTTTCTCATGGGTGAATACCTTTGAGGCAAGCTGTCTGAATAATATATATACAGGGAGATCACTGCAAGTCGTAAGCCACCAAGATCTAATGGAGATTGGAGGTGGAAGCAGAACACAGCAGGGCACAGTTTGGTACCCAGGTACCAATAATCCCCTTTCTCCCCCCCACCCCCACAAGTACACTGAGATCTTCCCAGGTGTACACACACCTATTGTTCATGCCCATGTCAGGTAGGATTCTGCCCACTGGGCCAAGAACACTCCAGCACCATCACCTCTGCTCAAGCTGGAGGCTCTCCAGTACCTGGGTTCACAGTGGAGCTCCCACTACCACCTTAACAGTGCCTGAGAAGGGCGGGGGCAAGGACTGTGTTAATAAACCCATGCCCATGGCACTTCTACCCATGCCCACACCAGAGAGAAATCTGGGAACTGGCTTGCAGATACTGAGGGGGCATCCCCTGTTTACCACCATAGAACACATTGGTGCCCAGTAAGAAGCAGTAAATGCTGTATAGGTTCACTCTAGAGTTGGGCAGGGTGATGACTGTGGAGATGGGCTCTGGGTCTTAGTTCCACACAGTGTTTTGAAGCAAGATGCTGAACTAGAATGGGGAAAAGTAAATATACATTGCCCTTCCCCAGCTCGGTGCTGGTGGCTAGTCATTGCCTCTAAGCCTATAAACATCCAGGAGGCATACTGCTGAGACTTGAACATTTCCCACACCCCCAAAACCTGGTGCATTCCAAATCTGGAAGTACCTAAAAGAAGTTCCTTCTCCATAAAAACTTTGCCAATGAGGAATTTTAGTATTGTTACTGTTATTTGTTGATTTCACTGGCATTGTCTCTTGTGTTGATTTGATTCCTCCCATTATCTTTATTACATACTTTTATACAATGTTATGTTTTCTTCTTTCCTTCTCTTTTTAAATTAATTCACCAATTGGATTTATTCTATCTACCTTTTTTCTTCTTTCTCATTTTCATTTTCTTCTTTCTATTTTGTCTTTCTTCACTTATTTTTCTTCTATCTGCCCCCCATTTTTTCTTTCTTTGATTTTCTTCTCTCCTTTTTCTTTATATAGTTTAATATTACTTGTATAGACTTTTCCCTATTTTCAGCCTATTCTATATAATTATACCCCTTTTCTTCTCTTTGGTAAGTGGATATGTAGAGAACATTTTCAATAAATTTTTATTATATATTAGTATAAGTTTGATTTCAAGTTGTTTCTGCTACTGGTGGTTATTCTTTCCTTTCAGAGTGGCAGTGGGGGTGGAATATAACACTTTGAACATGTTGATTGGGTGATTTGATGCTGAGGCATACCCTCAGGTTGAGGGACATTGTTAAGAAAAAACAGCTCACTAAAATGACCCTCTCATAACAGTGGAAGAGACCATCCATCTGAACAGATGCACAACTCTCAACATAGACACATAGGAAACATGAGAAAACAAGGTAATAAGATACCTCTAAAAACTCATAACTCTCCAATAACTGAATCAAATCCATAGATATTGAAGTGAAGGAAATGCTGGACAAAGAATTCAAAAAGTTGATGTTAAAATAACCAATGAATTAAAAGAAGAACCAAGGAATGAACTAAGGAAGATAGAAAAGCATTTTGATAAAGAGATAGAAATTCTGAAAACAAAATAAAATCTTGGAAATGGAAATCTCAAAGTCAAATAAAAAATTAAGAGGAGAGTCTCACCAGTGGACTAGATGAAAAGAAGAAGAATATCAGGACTCAAAGATGGATGAACAAGTACATTCAGATGGTAACAAAGAAAAAATAAGAAACTATGAACATAATATACAAGTGCTTGGGGACATTAAAAGACCAAATTTAAGACTCATAGGTCTTGAGGAAGGAGTGGAGATATAGGCTAATGGATTAGTAAACTTATTCAGTGAAATAATAGCAGAAAACCATCCAAACCTTGGGAATGAAATAGACATTCAGATATTGAAGGCATTTAGAACCCCAAATAGACAATAAAATAAAATAAAATAAAACAATTTCTCCATTACATATTATAATTTAAATGCCTAAATATAGAATAAATAAATAAATAATAAAATTTGCAAGAGAGAATCACCAGGTCACTTATAAGGGAAAACTAATCAAAATAACAGCTGACTCCTTAGAAGAAACAGTAAAGTTCAGGTTTTAGAACAATGTATTTCAAGCCCTGAAAGAAAATAACTGCAACATATATTGCTATATTCAGAAAACTTATCCTTCGGAATTTAAGGAGATATAAAAACCTTCCAAAATAAACATAAATTAAAGGAATTCATGACTATTAAGCCAGTATTGCAGAAGATACTTGGAGGAATTCTACACATACAGCAAGAATATAAAAACAACCAAGAAAGATTGGAGAAGAATAAATCTCACTAAAAGAGTAGATAAGCAAATAAGAATGAGAATCAAATCAAATATTAGAAATAAAACAGTATTATAGGAAGTAATACATACCTCTCTATAATAACACTGAATGTGAATGGCCTCAGTACTCCAATTAAAAGATGCATACTGACAGATTGGATTAAAAACAAGACCCAACTATATGTTGCTGGCAAGAAACATACCTCATTGCAGTAGACATATACTAGCAGAAAGTAAAAAGATGGGAGATGATATCCATGGAAATGGAATCCAAAAGCAAGCAGGAGTAGCTACATTCATATCTAAAAAAGCAGACTTCAAGCTCAAGTTAATCAGAACAGACAAAGAGGGTCACTACATATTAGTAAAAGGAACAATACAACAAGAAGATATAACAAAAGTATTTATGCCCCAAATCTTGGTCCACCTAAATACATAAAGTAAACACTAATTGGCATATTGCTCATTAGGCATAATAGTAATAATAATAGTGGGTAATTTCAACACATTCCTTATTAAAGATCATCTAGATGTAAAATAAACAAAGACTCTATATACAGAGTTAAACATACTGTAGATCAAATTGACTTGAACATCTACAGAATATGTTACAGAACAACAGCTGAATACACTTATTCTTTTTTGTGTGTGATACTGAGGATCGAACCCAGGGGCATTCTACCTCTGAGCTACACCCCCAGCCCTATTTTATTTTGAAACAGGGTCTCACTAAGTTGAGGAGGGCCTCACAAGTTGCTGAGGCTGGCTGCAAACCTGTGATCCTCCTGTCTCAACCTCCCAAGTACTGGGATTACAAGCATGTGCCACTACTCCTGGCTTGAATAAACTTTCTTTTTAGCTGCTTATGTAACTTCTGAAAAATAGATAATATTTTAGGTCATAATGCAAGTTTTAACAAATACAAAAAGTAGAAATAATTCCTTGCATCTTATCAGATAATGGAATGAAACGTGAGATTAAAGGAAGAAAAACTATAGAAATTATACAAACACATGGGGATTCAACAATACACTTTTGAATGATTAGTGAGTCTCTAAAGAAATCATGGGGAAAATGAAAGAATTCTTAGAATCAAATGAGAATAGAAACACAGCATTTCAGAATATGTAGGATATAACTGGCAGTAGTAGCACATTCCTGTAATCCCAGTACTTGAGAGGCTGAGACAGGAGGATTACAGGTTCAAGGACAGCCTCAGCAATGCAGCAAGATTCTCAGTAACCTAATAAGACCCTATTTCAAAATAAAAAAATAAAAAAAGGGTTGGGGGTATAGCTTGGAGGTAGAATGCCCCTGGTTTCAATCCCCAGTACAACAAAAATAAAATGTGGTATATAGCAAAGGCAGTTCTGAGAGAGAAGTTTATATCTATGAGTGACTACATAAGAAACTCAGAACGATCTCAAATAAAAAATCTAATGATGCATTTCAAGGTTTTAGAAGAATAAAAACAAACCTATTCCAAAACCAGTAGAAGGAAAGAAATAATAATGATTAGAGTCACAATTAATGAAATAGAGAATAAACAAAACAAAGTATCAATGAAACAAAGAGGTGGTTCTTTGAACAAATAAAAAAGATTGACAAACTCTTAGCCAAACTAACCAAAAGAAAGTGATGACCAAATTAATAAACTTAGAGATTAAAAGGAGATATTACAACAGACACCACTGAAATCCAGAGGATCTTTAAGGACTATTTAAAAAATATATTGCAAAATCTAGAAGATTGGAAAATCTAGAAGAAATTGAAAAATTTCTATATACATACAACCTATCAAAATTGGAAAATCTAGAAATGGAAAATTTTCTAACACATACAACTTACTAAAACTGAGCCAAGAGCAAATGGAAAACTTAGACCAATAAAAGACACATGGACACATGTGTTTGAAACAATAATAAAGAGCCACCCAACAAAGCTCAGGGTGATTTTGTTTTCTGGTCTTTTGGGTAGATGCCTAGAAGTGGTATTGCTGGGTCGTATGGTAGGTTCATTCCCATTCTTCTGAGGATCCTCCACACTGTTTTCCAAAGTGGTTGCACTAATTTGCACTCCCACCAGCAGTGTATTAGAGTACCTGCTTCTCCACATCCTCGCCAGTATTTGTTATTGTTTGTGTTTTTAATGTTTGCCATTCTTATTGGGGTTAGGTGATATCTCAGG
>PVJS01046392.1:0-15847 GCA_004027185.1 Glis glis
ACAGAGAGAGAGAGAGAGAGAGAGAGAGAGAGCTGAGGCTGGCCGCAAACCCGGATCCTCTGGTCTCCGCCTCCCAAAGTACTGGGATTACAAGCGTGCGCCACCACGCCCAGCCTATACTTTATTTTGAAACAGGGTCTCACTAAGTTGTGGAGGGCCTCACTAAGTAGCTAAGGCTGGCCGCGAACCCGGATCTTCCGGTCTCAGCCTCCCAAGTACTGGGGTTATAAGCGTGTGCCACCACACCCGGCAATCCAGGGGCATTCTAACTCTGAGCTACACCCCATAGCCCTATTTTCTTTTTATTTCGAAACAGGGTCTCAGCAGGTTGATGAGAGTCTCACTACTTGCTGAGGCTGTCCTCGAACCTATGATCCTCTTGTCTCAGCCTCCCGAGTCCTGGGATTACAAGCGTGCACCACCATGCCCAGCTTATTTTTTGTTTTTGAAATAGGGTCTTAGCTGGGCGTGGTGGCGAATGCTTGTAATCCCAGTACTTGGGAGGCTGAGACTGGAGGATCTGGGTTCGTGGCCAGCCTCAGCTACTTAGTGAGGCCCTCTACAACTTAGTGAGACACTGTTTCAAAATAAAGAATAAAAAATAGGGCTGGGGGTGGAGCTCGGAGGTAGAATGCCCCTGTGTTCAATCCTCGGTACCGCCAAAAAAAAAAAGAAAAAAAAAAAGGAAACAGGGTTTTGCTAGGTTGCTGGGAGTCTCACTATGCTGCTGAGGCTGTCCTCGAATCTGCGATCTTCCTGTCCCAGCTTCCCAAGTACTGGGATTACAGGCGTGTGCCGGCTCTCCTAACTTGAATTCTTTTGACTTTCAAAAGTACAAATTTGCCGGGGTGGTAGCGCACGCTTGTAATCCCAGTACTTGGGAGGCTGAGACTGGAGGGGTAGGGTTCGCGGCCAGCCTCAGCTACTTAGTGAGGCCCTCCGCAAAATAAAGAACAAAAAATAGGGCTGGGGGGTGTAGCTCAGAGGTAGAATGCCCCTGGGTTTAATCCTCAGTACCGCAAAAAAAAAAGTTCAAATTTCCTCTGGCACATTCTCCTAATAATGCATTTATGTATTAAGTATCCAATAATATGGAAGGTATAGGGCAGCTCTTGACTCTTTCTCCACATTGATCAGTAGCAACTGATCCATAACTATTGATCAATGTGGAGAAACAATCAAGAGCCACCAAACAATACATCTTGCTAGTCATAAATGTCAACAGTTTTGCAATCATGTCTTTGCCAAGGTCATCACTGTTGGTACAATTTTGCAGAGTTAAGACAGTTAATGAGCAATTTCTCCTCACTCAGGGAATTAGCTAGAAAAGTTGACATTCAATTCAGAAATTCTAAAAAAACATTAAATAGATCTTAAAACATTTAATCTATTCCACATACCCAAACAGGGCAACCTAACGTTATCGTCTTGGTTTAGGGAGCAGACTTGGTATAAGGGGTAGACTAGGTCCAGCACAAACGGCGGCCTAAGGAATGGGGAAGTAGAAAGTGCATTTTCCAGGTTCACTCTCCCCAGCTCGGTCTAACACGAGGGTGCCACCTCACCAGGAAGTTCCTGGGGTTGCTGTCGCTATTTAAAAAGACCTAGAATCACATCCACATTTAAGCTGGAATGGACAATGCCACCAGGGGGTGATAAATGGGGACTGGTACCAGGATGATTTTGGATCAGGTGGCTTGAGCTTCAGAACTCTGTCCACTCTTGTCTGCTATGCTGTTTTAGTGGGGGGTAAGTCTTTTGCTTGCAGCCTCTCGTCCTCTCCCTGATATGAAAAGAGAAATTAGGAGGGACCACTTAAGTTCTTAGATTCTACTCTATCTCCTCAGATAGGAGGAGGAATAGATAATCCTCTTGGTCAGAAATGGACATTTATTAGACCACAATTTGCTAGGGGACAGGGTTTAAAAATAAATACCAAGCCGGGTATGATGGCACACACCTGTAATCCCCGTACTAGGGAGGCTGAGACAGGAGGATCGCAGGTTCAAAGCCAGCTTCAGCCACTTAGCAAAGCCCTCAGCAACTTAGTGAGACCCTGTTTCAAAATAAAAAATAAAATAGGGCCAGGGTTGTAGCTTGGAGGTAGAGTGCCCCTGGGTTCAATCCTTAGCACCACAAAAAAATAAACCTGTAGGAGCTCTTCTTGTGCCTTTCTCAATTCTCATACTCAGGAATAATGTGTCCTTTAGCTTCTTGTCTCTAGGTGATAGATGATGAGGGAGTGGGCAGGCTGGAGGTCCATTTCCTTCTCTGTTATAGCTGATATGCCACCAATTCATAATTTCTGTACTTTTATCTTAGGTTATATGTCAACAGCCCCTGACATCTCTAGGCACTCTTTTTTTTTATTTTTTGGTGGTACCAAGGATTGAACCCAGGGGCATTCGACCTCTGAGCTACACCTCCAGTCCTATTTTTTAATATTTATTTTGAGACAGGGTGTCACTAAGTTGCGGAGGGCCTCTCTAAGTAGCTGAGGCTGGCCGCGAACCCAGATCCTCTGGACTCAGCTTCCCAAGTACTGGGATTACAAACATGTGCCACCACGCCCGGCTCTAGGCACTCTTTATACACTATTGAACCAGGAAAATAAAATCAGATATAATAAGGAATACTTCCGTAAGCCCTCACACCTCATACCTATGACTCCCTAGCCTTCTCTCTATCCAAGGCCAAAGGCTTCATTACTGTGTTTGAATCTGAGGTACTGGCAGGAGTGGTAGCCAGACTTTGAATTTGACCACTTTTAGGTAGCAGGCCCTTGATCAATTCAATTCATCCAAGATATCAAAATGACCTCATGCTTAGTTTCAGATGACCGATACTGAGATTAACAGGCTCACAAGTGAACAGTCTTGTGTCTAGTTCTGCAGAGGGCAGAAGAGAAGACAACTGACACTAATGAGATATGGAAGTCTATTCTGAACAAGGAGGCTGGGTCTCCTGAGGTTTCATAGCCCTTTCTTTCTTCATTCAGCCTGTAGTAACTATTGCTTCTCTCCCAGGATGTTGTCTTCGTGTTTTCCGGGCCTATCTGGAATACAGACATGCACAGCAACAGTACTCACAGCTGTACCCCGGATTGCTGGGAGGGAGGTGGGCAACATCATCTTGTTTTCTTTGGAGTAAGAATCTCTTGTCCTAGAGGCTTAGAGGGGACAACAGTGATCTGACTTTGATATGTAACAGAATCCAGTGCAGTTGTAACCCTGGTATCTGTGTCCTCCAGCAGTTCCCTGGGCTTAAACAGGAAGCTGTGTCTAGTGTCAGACAAGAGACTAACTTTTGACAGGTTTTTACCTCATTTTGATCATCCAATGTGAAAAATCATAATCTGTCAACGGCCACAGATTTCACTAAATGCTAAGTTCTTTTCAGATCAAAGGCCGCCCCTTGAGGTCTATATTCTATATTAAATCCCTTATTTATCCCAGAACTTCTCTTGGGAACTGAAGAGAAGGCTGTAGAGTTTGTGTTTCCTCTAGAGGCTTATTAAATCTGCTAAATCTCTTTCCCTTCAGAGCTCCCATCCCATTCTGACCCTGATTAGAGAATGGGGAGTGGGAGTATAAAGAGGTATAATGGTGACAGTTTTCTTTACTCACTTGTTAAGATACTTAGGTACCAGCGAAGTGCCCAATATGGAAGAGACAGAAAGACCCAGTTTCTGCTTCAAAGGCCTACCATCTAGTAGAAGGAGAGGGACGATGGTAACGAATAAGGGTACATGTTTTTTTGACTGCTAACACAGGATCTAACAAAGGACAGTGGGCAGAGAAGAAGAGGTCAAATCTACCTGGAGATGGAGTATGTGGGGAAAGGCTTTGTCAGGCTGGCAATGCACACAGACAAGTGGGTCTGTGTGGAAACTTGGACTGCAGGACAGGAGGTGATGCAGAAAAATAGACAGAAAACATGGCATCACAGACACTTGAAAAATGTGGAAGTGCCAAGGGAGTGCTCAAGTGACAAGATTAAGTGCGAAGAAAGACATCACTGGATTTGGGAATGGGAGGTTATCCCTGACCTATTTTTTTTTTTTTTTTTTTGCAGTACTGAGGATTGAACCCAGGGGTATTCTACGTCCGAGCTACACCCTCAGCCCTATTTTTTATTCTTTATTTTGAAACAGGGTCTGACTAAGTTGCAGAGAGTCTCACTAAGTAACTGAGGCTGGCCCTGAACCTGCCATCCTCCTGTCTCAGCCTCCCAAGTACTGGGATTACAAGTGTAGGCTACCACACCTGGCTTATCCCTGACCTTTGCTAGAACCACTTTGATGGTGCCAGAGGTCAGAAGTCTGGCTACTGTGAACTAAAAAGCGTGAAAAGCATAAAAAAGAAATTTCAAGAGTAAATAGAGCCAGGAATGGTGGCGCACATTTGCAATCCTAATACTTGGGAGGCTGAGACAAGAGGATCAGGCAACCAAGCAAGACCCTGCTCCAAAACAAAAAATAAAAAAGGGCTGGAGATGTAGCTTGGAGATAGAATGCCCCTGGGTTCAATCCCCAGTACCACACATTAAAAAAAATAAATAAATAGAAGACAAAGAGGTGAAAACAAATTTAGATGATTTCTTGGAACCATTTGCCTTTTTTACTTCCGAGCATGCTTATGCAGCCACAAGGGTTAAACATGCTTCCTATTTCTATGAGGAAAATGATTCCCAACCACAATCTACTAACTTAAAAACAAGTTTTAGACACAGTCCATCTTAATTTGGAGACTGCCTATATTAATTCAAAGGAATAATACGAAATCATTTCTACAGGTTTACTCTGCCATCACTAATTTTTCTTTCACAAAGTTAAAATAAAAAACATCTGTAATTGGTTATAGTAGAAAAGGTGCTTTATTTTACATATCATTGGTATACGATACAGAAAACTGCCTAAAATCAGTCTTATGAAACATAACATTACTCCTTAGTGGTCAAAGACCAAGTCCACTTTGCATCTATTGCATTTATAATCAGGTGACTATAATAATTTTAAATACTAATAATCTCTTCATATCCAATGTTACAAGTGGTTTTTATAAGTGCTGTAATTTTTAAAATAAAAAATTCTTTAATTATAGTAGACCATATTTCTAATCAGAATGAATCTTTGTCTACAAGTGTTTGAAAGAATGAATCAATAGTTCCACCTTACTATAGATGATATTTGTGTATTTAGGCTATGGGGAAGTTTCCTTTACATGCAACAAATTTTAAATGCATATAAAATTGAGTTGATATATACCCTATTTTTGTTAAACTGCCAAAATAGTTTACTAAACTAAAATAAAGGCAATACAATATTTTAGAAAACATACTTCTAAGAGCATGCAATGTCAAACACATTTTCATTTATGTGAACCACCGTTGCAGAGCACAGGACAGAACTGTGACACAAAGTCTTGTTACATCTGAGTTGCTTACTCGACCAGGAAGAGTCAACAAAGCAATTTAACTCTGTAAATCTTCTTATGAAAAATATCTGCCTGTGCTTGGAGGTATAGCTCAGTGGAAGAGCGCTTGCCTAGCATGCTTAAGGCCCTGGGTTCCATTCCCAGCACCACAAAAAAATAAAAAAATAAATGCATGATACAGCCCACTGTTACACAAAGGGATCTTCATTTAGAAAATGTGCAAATCATAAGAAGCTAAATGTACTTTTCCTCTCATTTACCCAATTCATTCTATTCATGAACATATAGCTATAAGATCTCTTATAAACAGTTAATATCAAAGCCACAGAGATTTCTTAATGGCACCTTTCAGTCACCAATCCTTTATCAGAGACATAAGCATGACTGGTGCTTAATATACTAATGCCAAATTTTTTTAAAAAAAGAATCTGGGCTAATTCTCAAAGTAAAAGTATTTATTATTTTAACAATCCTTTGCCCTTCTCTCTAAGAAGTTATACGTTAGAACCACAATTCATATTCACCTCCTGGTCTAGACTAGTACAGGCATATAAGCAAAGTAAACTAAGTCAAACACTAAATAGGTATTAATATGTATACTTAAAACAAATATTCTACTCTTTGCTTTAAATCAACCTATTATTCCTTGTCATTAAGAGAAGTGTTTCAGGATACAAATTGTTAATTAATGCAGAGAATAAGGGGTTAAAAGCCGGAATTTTTCTACTAGTAAAGCAAATAGATCATTAAAATAATTGGGCTTGAAACATACAAAATACTATAACTTTCCATTCTTATCCTTTTTATAACTAAGCACACACATATACACAACAAACCCTAGCATTTAATATGTGCAAAACTGCTTACCATTTATTTTAACTTTGGTTAAGTATTTGTTTAGCCTATATCAGACACATTATGGAAGCTATACAAATGATTACAAACATAATAATGAGGTAAGTTAAAATCCTACTAGTGCAAAAAGCAAGCATATGCCAAAAGCAAAGCATCTGAATTAAACAAATGCAGAATGAAGCTCTCACCAAGGGAGTTGCTGGGATAACAAACCAGAGAAGCTCCTTGTAAACATTGTAAAATACACATTTAAAGATTAAGGATTCCTATAGCCACAAAAAAGGTATTCTAACAACACCATCGTAGTGCATTTATTTCATCTTTAGAGTTCGGAAACTACTCATTTATGTGTCTAACAATTTGCATATTTTCTTCAAAAGAAACTTAGTGAGACACATTAATTACAAATACTGTAGTATAAAATCCCAGTTCTTTACAAAAATTATATATTAAAATATTCTATACACTTTAAATTAGTAACTGGAACACGCATATATATATATTTATATATCAATTCTGCACAATTAAATTCATCTTTGCTGGGGATATCACACATAAAGGTTGAGGACATAGCTACTCAGTCAACCTAAACTGGCATAAGGTTACGTGGTATTTAAAAAGACAGATCTGTGCCCTTGCAGTTATTGCAGCTCTTAGTTTGAAATATCTTTTCAGCAATTATTGCTCTGTATATTTTCATTCCAGATTTGAATAGGCAGTGGAACCATGAAATCCCTACAAGGTTTAAAACAAGTTAACTGTAGCAGAGTGTTCATAATATTTATTAGCATCTTTAAGGTTGTAAGGAACCTGAGTTAGCTGTCTAATGCTTATATTTCTGTTGTAAAAATGTTTATACAATTTTGAGGTAAAAAACAATGCAAAAATAAAACATCTAGAGCATTTACAAAAATCTTATAAATGTTTTAAAACACTATTTCAAAACTTGTGTCCTATCAAGGTGCTTCTTTCTTTCTGCAGTAGAACTTATACTTTAATTTTGAATTTTAAATTATGAAGGTTTTAATTTCAGCAAAAGCAAAGTTAGAACCACCAAGACACATGAAAATATTTAGGGATATACTCCACGTCTGATGAAAATACAAAATTTTAGTGCTGAAAGGGACATTAAAGGTAAATTCTTTTAACTTTCTTATCTGTTAATGAGGAAACTAAGGGCCAGGTAAATTGTGTTAGCCAAAAATATATTCAAATATATTGGCCTGGTAAAAATCAAGAATACCCTTTATTCTTTTTGAATCTTACCATGATTCTTGGAAAATAATAAAAATCCAAGAGCAGATTTTCTGAACTTGCCTTTCTCTCTTTTTAAATTTAAACTTTGTGCTAACTATAAGAAAGGAATCAGATGGTTACTAAAATTAGTATCACAAATATTATCAATAGGAGATAGTTGTTAAAGGACCACCGCTCATGTAGAATAAAGTCAGAGGGAGTACTCAAAGACAGGGCATTTACAATGTAGAGAACGTTTACTATCTAAGACAGCAAAGTGTACAACAGCCAGTTACTAGAATCATCTCAATAACTCTAGGATGACTGAGTTACATAGCCTTTATAAAAGATATCAGGGTAATGAAGCCTTCTAGCTTTTATCTTAATTTTACTATTTTTCTTTATAAAAGAGCTATACGTGTAAGGAAGAATCCATATACTAATTTTCAGAGTCTTTGCTTCTTTTCTATCTTTATTTGGATCTAGAATTGAGCAAATACATTTTAAGAACAACTTACAAACTTAAATTCATAACTGCTAGAAATACAGTCAGAGAATACTCTTTTAAATGACAAATCTTCATAACCAGTTACTAATAAATAATCATCACAACAGCCTCAGTAAAAAAAAAAAATTCAATTTAAAGGTGCTTTTCTATTGTTACCTTGAAGCCATCGAACTTGTGTAGCTGGTCCATATCCCTTCTCATTCTTTGCTGATATCCTGAACACAATGGCAGGCCTGGATGTATAATCAATATGTGCATTTGCAAGTTGCCCAGCAGTTACTATACATGATGTCTTAAGACCACAATAAATCCTCATGAACACAAGTTGACTTGGATTATCTTGTATCTGTGCTGTGCGGATAGCCAAGTAGGCTGAATATTCCAAAATGTTTCCTGAAGGTGAAGTTGGAGGCTCCCAGGAAAGGTGGATACCTTCAACATTCTAGACAAAAGGGGAAAAAAAACAGGTAAAGGTTCTCAAGTTTTCTCTATTATTACTTATTTTATAAGTAGTCTATCTTTAGAACACAAAATGCTTCTTTTTGCTACTGTAATTGCATTAGATTTTTTAAAAACCTTCCTTAGTTAAATCTACAATGTTTAACTCATGTCCACTTTTCACAAATACAATCAATGAGGCCTAAATATCAGCCTATAATATCCTAAAAGATATTTTTTCTTCCCTAAATGCAGATCTTTTCTTCCCTAAGGAAGGGAAGATTTAGAATAAAATATAATCCAAATTCATATGTTCTATTAAAATTCTCTGGTATGAACTTCACAGATTTCTCAGACTTTCTATGATTTGGATGCTATAATTTTGCTTGAAATTTGATACTCAAAAACCATGAATGATTAGCAAAAGATATAAACTTTTAATCCACTTGTTTTAGCTCTCATTTCATCAGAAGCTAACAAGAATTTCTAAACACAGTTTACTTCATCTACAAAGTTTCAAATAATTTAAAGCACCAACAAGTCTTGACTTGACATCTTACCTTTGAAATTCTGACTGCAGAAGGGGCTCCAGGAAAACCAGGAATACAAGTTTTAAATTCACTGATTTTGCTGAAAGGGCCTATTCCACAACCATTGATTGCAGCAACCCTGAACCTGTATCCCGTGCCTGGAACAAGATCTTGTTTCTTAAGTAAACTGTAGTCAGGTACGTCTGCATTTCCTACCTAAAATGCAATATATGCAAAAGGCAAAGAAAAGGAATGATTCATTTATTATTTAAATTTTTAATTTTCATTAAGCAATAAAACATTTAAGGTTCCAGTTCACATTTATTTATTTCCTTCTCTCACACAAGGAATAAACCCTCCCATACAGAAGCAATTAAACCCATAAATCAGTGGTTCTTTTTTTTTTTTTTTTGCGGTACCGGGGATTGAACGCAGGGGTGTTCTACCTCCGCGCTACACCCCCAGCCCTATTTTTTCTACTTTATTTTGAAACCGGGTCTCACGAAGTTGCGGAGGGACTCACTAAGTAGAGAGGGAGAGAGAGACAGGGAAAGAGAGAGAGAGAGAGAGAGCGCTGAGGCTGGCCGCGAACCCGGATCCTCCGGTCTCCGCCTCCCAAAGTACTGGGATTACAAGCGTGCGCCACCACGCCCGGCTAATCAGTGGTTCTTATCCACGGGAAAAGTATCTTTTCCAGTTGAGAATCACTGATGAAAAAGAAAAGGTAAGCCGGGCGCATGCTTGTAATCCCAGTACTTGGGAGGCTGAGACAGGAGGATCACAGGTTTGCGGCCAGCCTCAGCTACTTAGTGAGACCCTGTTTCAAAATAAAGAATAAAAAAAATAGGGCTGGGGTGTAGCTTGGAGGTAGAATGCCCCTGGGTTCAATCCCCAGTACTGGGAAAAAAAAAAAAGGTAAAGCTGGGTATGGTGGTGCACACCTGAAATCCTAGTACTTGAGAAGCTGAGACAGGAAGATTGCAGGTTCAAGGCCAACTTCTGCAACTTAATGAGACCCTGTTTCAAACTAAAAAATAAAATAGGACTGGGGTATAGTTCAGAGATAGAATGCCCCTGGGTTTAATCCCCAGTACCACTATGTGTGTGTGTATATATATATATTTTTTTTTCGGGGTACTAATTAGATTATATACTCCAGGGAGAAATATAACATTTACAACTTTTAATTTTTTGTATATTCCCCTAATCTCAAAATATTGCTGTGACACGGGGAATGCCAATGTACCATCCTAGTTTCAAGGAGCTCTCTGTCTTCTCCACTTTACTTTGAGGAAACTGAGTCTCAGACAGGTTAAACGTGGTTTGCCCCAGTTCGCACAGCTGAGTGCTGGAGCTAGTGATTCAAACCCAGGTTTACTGGCTCTAGATTTTTTTATGTTCTTTTTTCTCTTAAGAAAATCCAGGTAGCTAATAGGCCCTTAGATATGGATATGTCCTTACATATAACATCCAACCACAGCCAGAAATTTCCTTAGGCATAATATTAACAAATTATTAACCAGAGTTTGTTTTTGTCAAGATTGGAAAAATTCACTATGAAAAAAAGAGGGACACCAGGACTAATATTAGAGAAACAAAGATATAATGATAAATGATATACAGGATGGGTATCCCTTATCCAAAATGCTTGGGACAAGAAGTGTTTGGGATTTCAAATTTTTTCAGGTTTTGGAATATTTGCATACATATAATGAGATATCTTGGTGATAAGAACCAAGTCTAAACACAAAATTCATTTATGTTTCATGTACACCTTATACACATAACCTGGTGTTAGTTTTGTGTGTGGGAGGAGGTGCTGGGGATTGAATGCGGGGGCATTCTACCTCTGAGCTACACACTCAGTCCTATTTTATTTTTTAGTTGGAAACAGGGTCTAAGTTGCTGAGGGCCTAAGTTGCTGGGGCTGGCAGCGAACCTGAGAGCCTCCTGTCTCAGCCTCCCAAGTACTGGGATTACAAGTGTGTGCCACCATGCCCTACTTGACATTAATTTTATACAATTTTTTAGTAAATCTGTGTTTTCAGTGTTACTCATCATATGAGGTCAGGTGTGGAATTTTCCACTTGTGGCAACATGTTGACACTCAAAAATTTTTGGCTTTTCGAGTATGTGGGATTTCAAATTTTTGGGTTAGAGACCCCCAACATATATTGTCCATTTAGGAAGATCTGGAGAATCAAGGTAAATATCTATTTTCTTCTTATTCCCTCTTACAAATTCTCCATCTAAGAAAGAAATTAGTCCAACATGATTTAGAGCTGTTATCCACTGCATAATTCTTAGAAGGATAATTTTTTTACAGTACTGGGGATTGAACCCAGGGGCATTCTACCTCCGAGCTACACCCCCAGCCCTATTTTTATTCTTTGTTTTGAAACAGGGTCTCACTAAGTTGCCAAAGGCCTAAGTAGCTGAGGGTGACCACGAACTGTGATCCTCTTGTCTCAGCCACCCAAGTATTGGGATTACAAGCATGCGCCACCATGTCTGGCTCATATAATGTATTTCTAAGGGCCTCTGCAACTTAGTGAGACCCTGTTTCAAAATAAAGAATAAAAAAATAGGGCTGGAGGTGTAGCTCAGAGGTAGAATGCCCCTGGGTTCAATCCCCAGTACTGCAAAAAGGGGGGGGCTTCAAAATCTAAAGAAAATTATTCAGTAGCATACAGGGGCTTTAAAACTTTTTAAATTGCAAAATCAGGAATAAAAATATTTCTCAGTAAGAAACAATGTTCCATTCTCTAAAAACACTGGGTAAAAAAAAACAACTAAAGACATTTCCAAAAAATCTTCATTTTAGCTAGTCAGACTAGATTTTTATGATGTGAAGTCCAGTTCTGTAATTGTATAAGATTTTTTTAAATGACATGCTTGTGATACATTCCATAAAAAAACCTTTAACAAAGAATACAAGTTAACTAAGTATACAGAACTCTCAATTATAGATTGTAGACATACCCCAATTGCACTCATTCAAGTGACCTGAATCAGGGTTAAAAAATACTCTCTCCTCAAGTTTTATAGGAAAATAAATCCACAGTTACCTTTGAGATGCTTTGCTTCCCTTTTGGCAGCAAATAAAACTGGCTCACTAAAGCTGTGTTATTTTTAAAAATTCCCACATCACACCACTGTCGTTCTCCTACTTTCACTGTGGCCACTGGATTTGAAGGAATCTCTTTCTAATTTTAGAGAAAAGAAAAATTTATGAACTCTTACTGAGCCTATAAGAAATTTCAAGATTTAATAAATCCATGCAGTGATCTACAAGTAGGTATATGGGTAAACACCACAACATTAATAGCTCATGAGTAAATAAAGTCTTAACAGATTAGGTCAACTGACAGTGAAGGGGGATGCCAATTCAAACACAGGGAGTGGCAGGCATTCTCCAGGTCAGTAGCTCGGCACTATCGACCTGGCTGGAGTCAGCATGCTTTCCAATCAGTGGTACGTTAAAATGCCAGCTGTTTTATAGAACATTGTCATTTCAGAGACCCTCTCAGAAAATGTAATCCCTTTAGTGAAACATTACAACTTGCTCCAAAAGGAGCAAAGAAAAATTCGTTCCAAGCTGGCTTTTTCTAGATTCAAAAACAACTAGCAAAAATTCAGGGATCTTTGCACTTGAAATACCTGTGATTCTCCAAACCTAAAAGGAGAAAAAATGTTCAAAACTAAAATGGAACTTGAATACACTGTAGTATATAGTAAGAGGAGTAGATTAAACAATTTTAATTTTTTACCCTGCTTTAAAAACAAATAAACTTCCTCTACCTTAAGCTACTTTTAGTGATAAGTGAATTATACTTATCCCTGGAACTAACCTTTTTAAGCCATCTTCTTATAAATGAGACACTGTTTCCAGAAGCTCAAAACAAATGTGCACTTCAGTTATTTATTTCTGTCTTAAATATATAACAGCAGAGGTACATGCTTATCATTCACATTTTTTGTTAGGCTATCACACATGACAAAGTGAACTAACTAGAAGAATCTTTAAGGTTAGAAAAAAGGAAAAGCTTTAAACTTGCTTTCATTTTTTAAAGCTGTAAAAACTCTCTTCAACAACTTTTATAAAACAACTGGCTCCAACTGAAATAATCAATACAATTCTGGCTGATGCATTGCAAAACAGATTCAAGAGAAAAAAGTTCATCTTAGTAATCCTCCCCTGAGAAGAATCTAAGAACACTAGGACTTAATATTCTGGAAAGGTGGAAGCCGATGAAGGTAAATACATGATTACAATCCAAAAAATTGAAAGAAAATTAAACTATAGATAATTCTTAAAGATTCCAAAAGGAAAACATTAGGTCAAATAAAAGCTCTTGCTCACACAATAAAGTTGAAATGACTGGTAATTTAAAAACTATGCATATATATGTATGTATTATCCTTATATTTATCTAATTAAGATGATCTTGGTGTATTTGTGAGGCACTTTCCTAGCATTTTAAGTTTGGCAGCATGCAGATCAACTTTGGCCTTTCATAAAACAACCCAATGTCAGAGATTACTGGGCTATCCTACATGTATGTCAATCCAATATTGTAATATTCTGTTGTGCTCTTATTTAGTAACTAGAAAAAGAGCCAGAACAGAGCCAAATAGAGTTTTTCTGTTCAATAACACATCTTATCTTTTAACCATTAATGTAATTTATGTATTACATATATATACACACACATACATACTTCTGATTAGAAAAGTAATACATTTCCTTATAGAAAAATACAGAAAGCATAAGGAAGAAAGTCAAAATTATCTGTGGGCCCACAAGTGAAGAGAATCATCAAGTACTTTAGTGTGTATGTGTGTGTGTACTTGTGAGTGTGTGAAGATATGTATTATGTGTGTTTCCTATCAAAATTGGGACTGAGAATATTAAACATTATATTATGAACATTTTCCTATTCAACCACTTATTTCTAAATTTATACAAATTCATTACTAAATGAGACCTGAGAACCTTTTCATGAATTTATTTAGAAGCTGCTCAGCATTTAAAAGCACAGATTCATCTGTAAACATGCATCACCACCAGGTCATGTACTTACAGCAAATGGCATTGTGACAGCATGCGTCTCTACGCGGCTGATCTTACTTGCAGGCAGAGCACATGTTTCATCAACTAAAAATCAGACAATTAATCAGTTAAGGCTTATATAATTACTTAGACACATAAAATATAACATATCAATTACATATAGTTATTTAATACCACTAAACCATACACTTAAAATTATAAAAATGGTAAGTCTCATGCTATGTGCATTTTACAATAAAAAATGGGAAAAAGAGCCAGAGGGAGAAAATCACAACAATTATAGAAATATGATCCCTTTCATTCAAATTAATTCATAAAGTTCATTCTCATAAGAGTTTAATGACTAGCTGGATTGCAGAAAATGTTTACCAAAGATGAAACACAATTCCTATTGTAAAAGTATAAGAATTTACAAAATCAGAAATCAATCAAGCTGGGAGAATTGTTAATCCAGTTCAGATCTAATCTTTTCTAAGGAAAAAAATTTACTGAATTTATTCACGGTAGGGAAGATATATTCTTGTATCTCAGTATATGTTAATCTAAATATTTAATGTAAAGCAGCAGAGAATATTTTATATAGTGATTTTAAGTAAAATGCTTTATCTGATTACATATTTTTCAATCCAAGATGAAATGCAATTCTCATATAAGACAAATACTTTGATGAATTTATATACATAAATGGTTCAAAATACAGTATGTGAAACACATTTCAAACCTTCAGATTTGGTACTGAATGTTGTTAGTGAAGTTTCATCTTTAACAACTGCCCCATTTGTACTGGATGATTCAGTTTTAATGGCCTGCTGGGTTACCATAGTTTGTGCGCTGGAAATAGTACTGGACACCGAAGTTTCAGGGATTACTGTTCTTAAGTCCAGGCAACTACTTAGTACACCTACATTTGCTGAAGTGTGAGGACCTAAGTTTAAAGGGAAAAGGTCAATTAGTATAATTCCTAGAGATAATTACTGTCTTATTGTTTTTTTCATACATTTCTCAGTACTTTCAGTTTCAAAATCATAAACACGAGCCTGCAAATAGCACCAACATGAATTAACTTATAGACATAAAATGTTCAGGAAAAAAAGTACATTATGTCCATAGTGGATGTTCAACATCTCAGCTTCCTCTTCCATTCTAAACACTGAACTATTGTTCCTGACCTTTCTACTAAATCATAAATCAAATGGCTTTGCCTTGTACTTTACAAAAAATTAAAAAATACAAATAAGCCTCAGACGTGGATTCACTCTGTTTTCTGCCTTCTTCTGCCGCAAACTAGAAATGTACTTAGGATTGTGCCCGTCCTCTCTGTCTTCTTTTTCATGTCAGAGAATGAGCTAACCTTTCCTAAGGAAGTTTCATCTGTCTAGCTCACATTCCTTCCTCTGTATTGTGAAACCTTCATTCATTCATCATTCCTGTCTCTTCAGGGCTTTCAGATTCTTCTTTAGCAGTTTTTGGTTCTCAGCCCCAAAATTTCGTCAAGTCTCTCCAAGCAAACAGGCATCTTTCTTGACCCACAAGCCCCCTACCCCCGTTACCATCTCCCCTCACTAATTTCCTTCAGAGAAAGTTCTATGTCCTTGGCCTTCCCCAAATTTCTTTCTTTTTTTTTTTTTGCGGTACCGGGGAATAGAACGCAGGGGCGTTCTACCTCCGCGCTACGCCCCCGGCCCTATTTTTTTATACTTTATTTTGAAACCGGGTCTCACGAAGTTGCAGAGGGCCTCACTAAGGAGAGAAAGAGAGAGAGAGAGAGAGA
>PVJS01046393.1:0-15829 GCA_004027185.1 Glis glis
AAAAAAAAAAAAAAAAAAAAAAAAAAAAAAAAAAAAAACTTAAGTTGTGTAAAGGCAGCAGATCCACAGAAGGAAGAAACTTCCCAAAGTGATCTAAAATGAGGGTGAAAATAGGCAAAACAATTTGAAGGGCTGCCACTTCCAAACAGGTCAGACTGAAATAAGGAAGACCAAGAAGAAGATGTATTTAAAATGTCAAAGACAGCCAGGCGTGGTGGCGTAGGCTTGTAATCCCAGTACTTTGGGAGGCCGAGACTGGAGGATCCAGGTTCAAGGCCAGCTTCAACTCTCTCTCTCTCTCTCTCTCTCTCTCTCTCTCTCTCTCTCTCCTTAGTGAGGCCCTCCGCAACTTCGTGAGACCCGGTTTCAAAATAAAGTATAAAAAATAGGGCCGGGGGGTGTAGCGCGGAGGTAGAACACCCCTGGGTTCAATCCCCGGTACTGCAAAAAAAAAAAAAAAAAAGTCAAAGACAGACTGTTTTTGTAACCACCTCAAAATGGTTTCTCCTTAAAAACTGTTTCTTGTGAGATTTGAAACATTTTAACAATAACCCCAGTTAGGGCACACTTATATAGGAAAGGGGAAAGCATTTGAAACAATAAAATAGTTAGTTGCAAGTTTGTAGCAAGGAACTCTATTGGGAGTTGTGCCAGAGTTGGCTGGTAACATCCTCCCATAAATTAGGCTACTTTTTTTTTTTTTTTCCGATAGGGCCGGCAGTGTCTCTAGGAATTTGTAATCTGTGGAGGATCAATATTTTCTTAAAGACAAGGATGAAATGAACCTCAAAGGACAACTTCTGAGGCTTGCACAGAAAGCAAAAGAAACTGCGATAAGCAGATAGGAACATTCCTGTGTCGTGAGGTGGCGGAGGCCACAGGCCGCCGTGGCGGAGCTGAGCCTTCCCAGTTCTGCTGCTCCGGGCTCCATTTCCAGGAGCGGCATTACCCCTGGCTTAACAGATGGGGACACCAAGAGGAGAGGGAGGCAGTCACTTGTCCAAGCCTGCGGACTTTCATGAGCATTGCACACAGATCCCCCCACTCTCCAAAGTGTCTCCATGTTCCAAAACGAATCTCTCCTCTCCTGTGGAATAGCACATTTTTTAGATATCAATTCCCATGAGGTTGTAGTTGTTGGAAGAGAAGGCAGATCTCTCTCAGATTCCCTGGGGAAAGGGACACACTGGCAACATAGTTTCCCTCACCAGCACTGGTTTTGGCTAAGTGCTAGTTTGAGAGCAGTTAGATAAAGTAATTCTTACCAAGTGGTGAATGACTGATAGATGAGCCCTTGTAGGAGGTGTTTCTATTTTATTTTATTTACTTATTTTTGGTACTGGGGATTAAACCCAGGAGTGTTCTACCTCTGAGCTACACCCCCAGCCCTTTTTATTTTTTATTTTGAAACAGGGTCTCACTAAATTGCTGAGGGGCTCGCTAAGTTCCTGAGGCTGGCTAACAACCAGGGATCTTCCTGTCTCAGCCTCCAAAGTACTGGGATTGCAAGCGTGGACCACCACACCCAGCTGGTGTTTCTATTTTAAAAGTAACTGTGTATCAACTTGAGTGAGTGTGTGATTGAAGGGCAGGTGGGATATGTAAATACTGTGTATAGATGCCCACACACATGAACACGTGTACTTATATGTTATAACCTTTCTAGAGCCTGTTACCTGAATTCTTCTTCTACCTGTGCCCATCCCATGAACACATCAAATGTGCAAGGTTAGCCTTTTGATATTCTTCTTCCTCCTAGCAGTCCTCTTGGCCAAAGACTTGTCTCTAAGGAACAGGGCATTAAAGCAGATGGGCGGTGGTGGTGGGACAGTGAAGGGGGTCAGTGGGTCCACATTATTGGCAGCAGTGCCACTAACTTTGCTTGGCAGAGCCAAGAGGTGGGCAGCAGACAGGTCAGTGCCAGCTGGTGTGTGTGCAGGTCACATCTGCCCACACCCCCTTTCTCCTCCTTGGGCCATCTTTGCCTGGTGGTACACCTTAGCTATAAGTCCAGGTCCCTGCTTGCTTGCTTGTCTTTCTTTCTTTCTTTCTTTTTCTTTCTTTCTTTCTTTCTTTCTTTCTCTTTCTTTCTTTCTTTCTTTCTTTCTTTCTTTCCCTTCCTTCCTTCCTTCCTTCCTTCCTTCCTTCCTTCCTTCCTCCTTTCCTTTCCTTTCCTTTCCTTTCCTTTCCTTTCCTTTTTTTCCTTTTCTTTCTCTTTCCTTCTTCCTTCCCTCCCTGCTTTCCTTCCTTCCTTCCTTCCTTTCTTTTTTCTTGGTACTGGGGATTGAACCCAGGAGGGGCATTCTACCTCTGAGCTACACCCCCAGCTCTTTTTTTATTTTTTATTTTGGAACAGGCTCTCCCTAAGTTGCTGAGAGTCTTGCTACATGTCTGAGGCTGGTCTCCAACCTGCAATCCTCCTGTCTCAGCCTCCCAAACACTGGGATTACAGTCATGTGCCACTAATGCCTGGATACCCCCAGCCCCTTTTATTTTTTATTTTGAAACAGGGTCTCCCTAAGTTACTGTGCATTGGTCTTGAACCTGTGATCCTCCCAAGTACTGGAATTACAGGTGTGCACCACCATGCCTGGCTTGCAGCTTTCTTTACTTAATACAAAAGTAGAGGGCTAGAAGCAGGCATGGTGGCACATGCTTGTAATCCCAGTGTCGCAGTTTCGAAGCCAGTCTCAGTGACTTAGTGAGGCCATTCGTAACTTAGTGAGACCCTGTTTCAAAAAAATAAATAAGACAGGACTGGGAGTGTAGCTCAGAGGTAGTAATGCCCCAAGTTAAATCCCCAGCACCAAAAAAAAAAAAAAAAAAAGTAGAGGGCTAGAGTGGGGGAGGTGGGAGGATTCCTCTGCCAGCTTGCACAGCATCCTCCTCTCCCCTCCTGAAGAGAAGTGCCTGTTTTCCCCAGAAAAATTCTTTTAAGGTTAATCCCTTGCCATTTTTTTTTGTGCTAACTTTGTGAGTTTAGAAACTTGGTGCATTTAGAAACCATGTCATTGTGTGTGTGTGTGTGTGTGTGTGTTGCATTAATTTAGCAACTTTGCTTTGTGAGGCAAGGGAGTCTCTAAGAACCACAGACTTCCTTGGGGGTCTGCTGTCAGACTCGGGACACTGGCCAGGAGGCAGCATGATGTCACCGACTGATAATGAGGGGACAGGAAGTCGGGCCTTTGATCTGCTCCAGCAGAGGAGGTGTAGCTCTGAACTTATCCACCTCAGGAAGGGAAGGGGGGCGAGGGATAGAATTACCCAAGTACAGAACGGAGAGAACCCAGCCGGTGTAATTAGCCTGCACGCTTGATAAAAGGTCTTGTGAAACCTCATTTGAAAATGGAATTCCATCTTGGCGGAGGAGCTGTAGCAGCACTTCTGAAATGGACACAGGACGAGACGGGTCACCAAGTGGCCCAGGAAACGCAGCTTCAGATGGCCCACACAGCAGTGTGCGGCCTGCTTTTCTGAATGCTGGTGGCCGGGATACGGGCAGGAGGAGCGTGCGTGGATGTGCAGTTAACATCTCATGGGAAGGAGCCACGCTCTGAGCAGGAGACGGATGAGGACCAAGAAGCCAAGCTCTTGCCTTGAACGGCAGAGGAAGCCCAGCCTTCCCCCCGGAGGCCCAGCGCTGCCGTGGGTGGTGCCACTGAGTCTGTAGCCGCAGATTAGGGGTGGTGTGCATCCAGGAGGGTGTGCCTGAAACATACTAGGTGTTCCCAAATGTCCCCAGACCCAGAGGCTGACGCTGCATCCTTGTTCCATGAAGGCGAGTGGGAGAGCAGAAACAAGGCCTCCGTGTCACAGAAGATGGTAAATTAGGAAACTTTTTGACATGGTTAAGGAAGATTAACTAAGGGTCGAGGGCCAATAGGAAAATGTTTTCCAAATGTCTGTCTTAACTGTGTAAAATGTTTGGCAAACTCTCCCTCCCCCTTGAGTTGGAAGTGGTTTGTTTTCGTTGTTTTGGCAGAAATAAATATTTGCCTTTGACCAAAGGTTCGGGGCAAACAGTTCTCCCCAATTCTGAGGCTCTGTGTCAGTCAGAGGAGATGCCTCATGCTGATAACACTCCTCCCTTTTTTTGGGCCAAGTCTTTTTTTTTTTTTTTTTGGTACTGGGGATTGAACCCAGCTGTGTTCTATCTCCAAGCTATACCCAAGCCCTTATTTATTTATTTATTTATTTATGGTTTTGGGGATTGAAGCCGGGGGTTATTCTGCCTCCAAGCTATATCCCCAACCATTTTTATTTTTGGCTTTGAAACAGGGTCTCACTAGGTGGCTGAGAGTCTCGCTAAATTGCTGAGGCTGGTTTCAAACCTGCGATCCTCCTGTCTCAGCCTCCCAAGTGCTGGGATTTCAGGCATGAGCCACCATGATCATCTTGGCCAAATCAAAGGTAGTCAGGACACGGTCTTCAAATGCTTTTCACAGCACTCGTAGAATGAGACCCAGAGAATGAAAAGAAAACAAGGAAGCCAAGCAATGATCCTTCCAGATCTAGGACTGGCTGGTGACCTGGTGTTTGAAGATGTCATCATTCAAGAAAAAACGCCTTTCTGTTCACGGGCAGAGAGGCTGGGTCCAATTAAATTGAGGAAAATGTATGTTAACTTGGAGGAAAACTCTCTAAACAGTCAATTCTGTAATCTCCCTGAAAGGGAAGAGGCCAGCATGCTGGGGCTTTCTGGATGGGGCCAACCCTGTGATATATAATAATTAGTAACCACTAGTTCCCTGGCCACACGCTCCTTCCCCAACCGCTAACCATCGCTTGGGATGGTGCACATCGGCCCAGATATTTGCCCCAGATGTCTTCCCATCAGTTTTATCTAGTTAGAGGGAATTTTAAAAATGAAAGCGTAATTCTCTACAATAGATAGCAAAATATAAATAAAGGAAGGAAAAACCTGTCATCCTTGGCTGGCTGAATGGTTACCAAGGTGATGGCTAGTCCTCGGGTCCCCTTCAAGTACATTTCTTAGTTTACATTTCGGTAATCATTGGGTCACCGGCTGCTTTATATCATGGTGCCTGGCATTCTCACTAGTCTTTATTTTATTTTCTTCTTTGGTGCTGGGGATTGAACCCAGAAGCATTCTACCTCCGAGCTACACTACCAGCCCTTTATTTTTTTGTTTGGAAACAGGGTTTCCCTAGGTTGTAGAGTCTTACTATGTGGCGGAGGCTGTCCTTGAACCTGCTAGCCTCCTGTCTCAACCTCCCAAGTACTGGGATTACAGGTGTGCGCCACCACAGACAGGTGTGCACCTGCCTTTTTTCACTAGTCTTTCTTTAGCTTAAAAACATTTCAGGAATGCTTGTGAGGGGATAGAGGGGTTAAGGGGCCCCACAGAGTTCTTCCTGAGTGAGCGCCTAGAAGTGAACCTGGGTCTTTGGAATTTCTGTCGCCCCAGGTAGGCCTATGCGCTCCACCTATCTGCCTAGTGTATTAACGCAGGGAGACTGAGTGGAAGCAGCGTTCTGATGGGAATGACCCTGGAATGGCTTTTGTCTCTTCCCCAGCGCCATAAATCCAAAATTGAGTTGGTGCTTACTGTGTCCTTAGCACCATGTTAGGCTCTGAGAGGAAAATAAGATGAGCAGTGAGCATCTTCTATTTATTTATTTTTTATTTTTTGGTACTGGGGATTGAACCCAGAGACATTCTAACTCCGAGCTATATCCCCAGTTCTTTTTATTTTATTTATTTTTATTTTTATTTATTTTTTTTTTTTGGTACTGGGGATGGAACCCAGAGGCATTCTACCTCCAAGCTACACCCCAGCCTGATTTTATTTCTTATTTGGAAACAGGGTCTCACCAGGTTGCTGAGAGCCTTGCTAAGTTGCTGAGGCTGGCTTCAAACCTGTGATCCTCCTGTCTTAGCCTCCCAAGTAGTGGGATTACAAGCGTGTGTCACCATGCCCGGTACCTTCCCCCACCCTCCTTTAAACAGGGTCTTGCTAAGTTGCCGAGGCTGGCCACAGACCTGTGCAACACATGGACTCCATCTCTGATTCACATTCTCTCTCGCTCTCTCTGTCTCTGTCTCTTGTACTGGAGTTTGAACCCAGAGGCATTCTACCTCCAAGCTACACCCCCAGTCCTATTTTATTTTTTATTTTGAAACAGGGTTTTGCTAAGTTGCTGAGGCTGGCCGCGAACCTGCCATCCTTCTAAGACTCCCAAGTACTGGGATTACAGATGTGAACCACAGTGCCTGACCAATTCTCTTTTTACTCCATGACAGCTGCTGTCCTCAGCAATCTTACCAGCTATTTGGCCCATTGATGCTTCTATATATGAGACATTAAAAAATGAGTCAAGTGTGCAGCTGTGACTCACAGTTAAATAGGAGTCGTTCTATCCAATTTTTTATGATTTCCCAAGGTCTGCACAGATAACGCTTGCTCTCTCAAGAACATTGAAACAAGTCAGTGTATCAAAAAGGCCATCAACATCTTTCTCCTCCCGCGTGTCCCTGCTCCCCATCCCACCACTCAGAGGTAATTACTGTCAATGTTTAGGTGGACATCCCCCCAGTTCTCTGGGTATGTGTGCGCAGAAGAACATAGAGACATAATTTAACACAAATGGGATCCTTGTGTACACACTGTTCTGCAGCTGTTTTCAGTCAACAATATGTTGCTGAGCCTTCCCGTATCTGTGTTTATAGTTTCCCATGAGATGAATGGGTGTTAGGAAAAATTGCGAGAGACTTTGGAAGCCAAGTGCATTTTAGTGGAATGCTGGGTATTTTCTAGCAGACCCTTAGGGGATATCGGTTCTAAAGGGTCTGTGTCTTTGATTGTTTCGGACTAGTTTTGTATTTAACCAAGTCCCCATTTAGGTCACTGAGGTTTTCCAATCTTCAAGTACATTATAAGCAGTGTAGGAATAGCCTACCATTTGTATGTTCATCTTTAGGTACTTTTTTGTTTTGGTTTTGGTTCTAGGGATTGAACTCAGGAGTATTCTCTGTGTCTGTCTGTCTGTCTCTGTCTCTGTCTCTGTCTCTCTCTCTCTTTTTTTGGTGGTATGGGGGATACCCAGGGATATTTTACCTCCAAGATACACTCCCAGCCCTATTTTTTATTTTGAAACAGGGTCTCATAGGTTGATGAGAGTCTCACTACTTGCTGAAGCTGTCCTCAAACCTGCAATCCTGCTGCCTCAGCCTCCAAGGACTGGGATTACAGGCATACGCCAAGACTCTTGTTTTGGTACTGAAGGTTGAATCCAGAGGCATTCTACCTCTCAACTGTGCTCCCAGCCCTATTTTATATTTTGTTTTGAAATAGGTTCTTGCTAAATTGTTGAGGGTTTTGCTAAGTTGCTGAAGGTGGCCTTGAACCTGTGATCCTCCTGTCTCAGCCTCCCAAGTGCTGGGATTACAGAGGTACACCACCACACCCAGCTCTTTGTGTACCTATTTTAAAGACTTTTAATTTTTTTTCCTGTGGGAGTATTTGCCTAATAATATCCTCCTCCTTGTTGGGAAGAATAGTTGTGATTTCTGAAATAGAGTTAAGTGACCCTAGGGATGTCCGAAGTGCATTTTCTTATGAGAAAGGAGGATGATGGGACATTTTTGAGACCTTTGGGATTTAACATCCCTCACCTCTGAATGATCAGTCATATTTCCTACGGTATTCAAAGCTTGGATTAGGGAAATCGAGGTTGAGTTCAGTCAGAGCCAGGACTTGTCAGTGACTCTTTTTGCATGTGTAAATCAGGCAGGAAATACAGGCTCAGAAAACAAGGCCACAGCCTTGTAAAGGGGAGCCCATCTTTCTTACCTTTGACTAGCACTGAAACCCTGGTGGGTAGTCCTGAGAGTTGTGGTTGTTGTCATTACAAGCTCAGAGAGCTAAAGCCATTTTCCAAGGTCACACAGCAAGGACCCTCTCCCCCTTCTTCCTCTGGTGCTGACCCACTGCGCGGTTCCCATATCTCAGGGCTTTTGCCCCTGGCTGCACAGGGCACACGCCTTTACCCTGCGGAGGCAGTAAGTGTGCACGTGTGTCTTGAGGAAGGGGCGCCCCGTCCTGGCCTTCTCTAAGGTGCTGCATGTGCCTGTGTTGGATCTACTAATGTCTTTTGCACCTGTCTTTATCTGTGCAATATTTCCTGTGGAATTTCGTGGTTCTTCCGTCTGTCATCCGTAACTACTTTGGTTGAAAGTTTGCATGCGATTTACCTAGGTGAGGGTTACGTGCTTCCCACTTTGAGAAGCGAAAGCGCAAATAAAAGTACAACCCAAACCAAATCCCTTCCTCCCTGTTCTCCCTCCCTCTGAGATAAGCCTGGCATGAGGGCATAGTCCAAAGCCCAGGGTCTTCAATAAGTTTGTAGATATTGGAGGAGAGAGTGGTGTGTTCTTCCTGGAAACATTTGTAGGTGTGTGAGCTCACACTCTGGAGCTCACAGCTACCTGGAAGCAGCAGGGTGGCTCCACAGAGAAAGGCGCCCCTTGAGGACAGGGCTGGGGGTGGGCCCAGTGCTACCTCTCACCACAAGAAGGAGTTTGCCACCCCACAGCCAGTGTCTTCTCCGGAAAAGGGATCTGAGGTCCAAAGGAAGCCTACGTGGGCGGCGGTGCCAGGGTAGAAACTGTGTGCATGGTCGGCCAGATGCCCAGGCCTGGATCTGAGTGATTGGCACTCTAATAACACTAATTCCTGGGCCCTGCGGGTCTCCTAGGGCCTCAGTAACAAAGTGCCACAAACTGGGTGGCAGAGAGCAATAGAGCGAATTGTCTCATTTCTCTGGAGGCCAGAAGTCCAGAACCCAGGTGTGTGCAGGCCCTCGGAAAGTGCCAGGAAGTGTTACGGGGTGATAATCTCTCCCAGAAATAAATTGTTAAGAGAACATGATCTCTCCCTCGAGTCTTGCTTGTCGGAGAGAAAGATTCCAAACAGAAAGCACAAATAAGGGAGCAGAAGAGGTTAATTTAGGGAAGTAGGGGCACAGTGTAAAAGTAGGCTGTGATAGCCAGGCGTGGTGGTGCACACCTGTAATCCCAGTACTTGGGAGGCTGAAACAGGAGGATAGCAGGTTTATGGCCAGCCTCAGCAACTTAGTGAGGCCCTCCACATCTTAGTGAGACCCAGTTTCAAATGAATGAATGAGTGGGTAAATTTGGAGGTCACTGTTTTTTTTCGGGGCCACAGCTTCCTGTGTCTGTGCTGGTCTCACCATGTTGGAATCTTTTTCCCTGGTGAGGGGGCTGCGTGTGCATGCGTGCGTGAGCTTAGCTGCCTGATCTCCCTGCGCTGCCCTAGCCACAGCTAGGCGGGAGTCGCTGTGTTTCCATTCACAAGGGCCTGCTTCCCTGTCCCTCCCAGTCTCCCTGACCTGCTCATTTCTATCTAGCTACCCGACAGAAGGCCCTGCCCCAGGCCTCTCTCTTCGTGTCCCTCCCCGCCACCTTCCCTCTGTGGGTGTCTGCTTCCGTGCCCAGATCTCCACGCTTTATAAGGACACCAGTTATGCTGGCTCGGCGCCACCCTAAAGACCTCCTTTGAACTTGATGACCTCTGTAGAGACCCTGTTTCCAGGTAAGGACACATTCTGAGGTGCTGGAGTTAGGACTTCAACTGTGAACCTTGGGGGGACATATGAGCCCATGACACAGGCCCAGTGCTGAAAGCACTTACAGAAGCGGGGGGGGGGGGCTGGTAATCTGTTTTAGGAACTCCCAAGGAGGCCCTTGGAAGGCCAGGTGTGGGACCTGCTGCCCACAGACCCATTGGTGCCTTGGTCCTGAGCCTCTTCTGAGATCGTCTCATAGACGGGACTCCAGCCTGGCCCCTTAGACAGGGCTCTCTCAGAGCACTTCTGCAGTTGCTTTCTGCCTCTGCTCAAATCTTTCTGGTGATGTGGAGCTCACACCCACTTCCAAGTAGCCCATTTCATTTTAAACTTCCAAATTAAAAAAGAAATATGTGTGTGTGTGTGGAAAATTAAAAGGGCTGGGAGCATAGCTTGGAGGTAGAATGCCCTGGGTTCAATCCCCAGTACCACAATCATTTAAAAAAAAAAAAAAAGGAATCAAGATATCTACTCTTGGGCCGGGCGTGGTGGTGTACACTTGTAATCCCAGTACTTGGGAGGCTGAGACAGGAGAATCTGGGTTCACGGCCAGCCTCAGCTACTTAGGCCCTCTGCAACTTAGTGAGATCCCGTTTCAAAATAAAGAATAGTAATACCAGTACTTGGGAGGCTGAGACCAGAGGATCCGGGTTCACGGCTAGCCTCAGCTACTTAGTGAGGCCCTCTGCAACTTAGTGAGACCCTGTTTCAAAATAAAGAATAAAAATAGGGCTGGGTGTGTAGCTCGGAGGTAGAATGCCCCTGGGTTCAATCCCTGGTACTGCCAAAAAAAAAAAAATATATATATATATATATAGGGTTGGTGGTGGAACTTAGAGGTAGAATGCCCCTGGGTTGAATCCCCAGTACCGCAAAAAAAAAAAAAAAAAAAAAGATATCTTCCCTTCTTGATAGAGTACCTTCTCTTGTTATTAAGTGACCCAAACTAACATGTTTCCAATTCCCACCCTGAAAGTGCTAATAATGGCTCTGAGAAAATTGAAGAAGGAAGCCCGGCATGGTGGCGCACACCTATAACCCCAGTACTTGGAAGGCTGAGACAGGAGGATTGCAGCCTCAGCAACTTAGTGAGACTTTCAGCAACCTAACGAGACCCTGTTTCAAAACAAAAAAAATTTAAAAAAGGGCTTGGAGGTAGAGTGCCCCTGTGTTCAATCACCAGTACCCTCCCAAATGATAGAAGGAAGGGAAATTGTTCTACCAGCATGCTGTGTGGCCTTAGGCACACTGATTGACTTCTCTGAGCTGAACCTTCCTTAGCTATGTAAGAGTACAGCTTGGCCCAGGTGATCTCTGGAGTTCTTTTTACCCTTCCAATCCTGAGCATTGGCTGGCACACTTTCTACTGATAGTAATTCAACTGTGGTCACTTCCTAATAGAATTTGATGCTAATTTGAAGAGCAGGCATTACACATTAAAATGAAAATTACCCCGGAGGAAAGAATTAGAGTCAGGAGGGGTTACACGTGTAATAGAAACACACAGGACAGAACTCTGCTACTGCTGACTTAACTGATGTCTGCAATCTAAGAAAGGAAAGTGCACGTTTCTAGTATTTTCTTTAGTGGATTATAGAGAGGAAAATTAAATAAAAAATAAAAAATAAACAGTTTGATTGTTCTGTACTGTATTATCTTAATAAACAGTCTTCCTGGAAAGTTTAAAAATACACAGTACTCTGTCTGGCCAAAGAAAACAATAAATAAATATTGTTGAGAAAATGTAAGAATTTTCCATCTACACATGAGCGATGGAAACATTGCTGTGTAGACCTGAAGATATTCCGCAGGGAGCCAGAGAATGAGAGGCATTACCTGCTTTGTTTTCTTTCTTTTTGGTTCTGGGGATTGAACCCAGGGGCATTCTACCTCTGAGCTACACCCAAGCCCTATTTTATTATTTACTTATTTATTTTGCGGTACCCGGGGATTGAACCCAGGGGCGTTTTACCTCCGAGCTACACCCCCGGCCCTATTTTTTATACTTTATTTTGAAACCAGGTCTCACGAAGTTGTGGAGGGCCTCACTAAGTAGCTGAGGCTGGCCGCGAACCCGGATCCTCCGGTCTCCGCCTCCCAAGTACTGGGATTACAAGCGTGCCCCACCACGCCCCGGCTTATTTTTTATTTTGAAACAGGGTTTTGCTAAGTTGCTGAGAGTCTCGCTAAGTTGCTGAGGCTAGTCTTGAACCTGTGATCCTCCTGTCTAAGCCTCCCAAGTACCAGGATTACGGGTGTGCGCCACCTTGTCTGGCTCATTACCTGCTTTTCAAGGCTTGTGGTTGGGGTCACTGTTGTCACCCACAGAGGGAGCGGCTGGGGTGTGAATGGACACTCCTAAGCACTCTCCTGGGCTCCTGGCAGATCCTGACCTGCTTCTTCATTCTCCCGCACCACTTGGTCTAGACATCCATCCGCCTTATGGTGCCGCATGGCGTTCTTAGTCTAGGGTGAAGCCCAGGGCTGCCGGGCTCTTCTGTCTGATTCTCTAGAGCTTGAAGAAGCAAAGGTGGAGACTGGTGATTTGCGGCTGTCTGGTTAGCTTTGTTGTTGGCTTGCCTGAGGCTACACGGCTGGTGACATGGTCATCTGTGTCTTTATCATCAGACAGGGATAATTCCCTAATGATCACAGAGACCAATAAGTACTATGAATAAAATAGAAAGTCCAGAGACAGACCCAAGGACATGTAAACATTTAGTGTATAATAAAGGAAGCATTTCAGTGGGAAAGAATGGCTTACTCAGGAAATGGGGTTGAGATAACTAGTTAATTGTTGGGAAAGATACAGTGTTAGACTCCTGCCTTATACTAATTAAAATAAATTATAGATGCATTGAAAATTTGTATTTTATTTTAGTATTTTATTTTTATTTTTATTTTTATTTTTGGTACTGGGGATGGAACCCAGGGGCCTTTTACCTCTGGACTACATCCCCAGACCTATTTTATTTCTTATTTGGAAACAGGGTCTCGCTTATTTGCTGACAGCCTCACTAAGTTGCTGAGGCTGGCTTCAAACCTGCAATTGTCCTGTCTCAGCCTCCCAAGTATTGGGATTACAAGCATGTGCCACCACACCCTGTTGAAGATTTGTATTTTAAAAAGTGAAGCTATAAACATTCTAGAAAGAAATGTAGGTGAAGCTGGGTATGGTGGCCCACGCCTGTGATCTCAGTACTTAGGAGACTGAGACAGGAGGATGGCAGGTTTGAGGCTAACCTCAGCAACTTAGCAAGACGCTCTTTCTTTCTTTTTTTTGTGGTACCGGGGATTGAACGCAGGGGCGTTCTACCACCGCACTACGCCCCCGGCCCTATTTTTTATACTTTATTTTAAGACTGGGTCTCACGAAGTTGCGGAGGGCCTCACTAAGTAGAGAGAGAGAGAGAGAGAGAGAGAGGAAGAGAGAGAGAGAGAGAGAGAGAGAGAGAGAGAGAGAGAGAGAGAGACAGGGAGAGAGAGAGAGAGAGAGCGAGAGAGCGCATGCGCGCGCCACCACGCCCGGCAGCAAGATGCTCTTTCGAAATAAAAAAATAAAATGGGCTGGGGGTGTAGCTCAGGGATAGAATGCCCCTGGGTTCAATTCCAAGTACCAAAAAACTAAAAACTAAAATAAATAAAAGAAGGGTGGTCAGTATGGGACCAGCTCGCCTCTAAACCCCTACAACCTGGAACTTGAATACCATCAGCACTCTAGCTCTCTTGTCTGCTTCTTTCCATCTGCCAACTTCATAGTTTCTCAATGCTTTTTACATATGGCACGGAGCCATGTCATGGTTTCACACCTTACAGCTTCTACCTGTGGCCAGAGGCTGGTGCTTTGCTCCCCAATTCTGACTTGAAAAACCCTAGGAAATAATTCCAATTGGCCTGTCCTGGGTCCGTGGACCACTCTAGAACAGTTAACTTAGATTACTAGCATCAATTCTTAGATTACAGGCCATAGGCAGGAAGTCATACCAGAACACAGCAGCTCCTGTTACAACCCCAGAGGATGAGGGAAGTGGGCAGGGCGATAGTTTCCAGGGGCACACAGGAGGTCTCTGCTCAGACAGACAGTATGTAGGTATCCAGAGCAGCTTCACTAGTAATCCAAGGCATGCGGAATCTTAGATTGGCAAAAATCTAAGACATTGAAAATGTATCACTAAGAAAGGGTGGGTAAGAAGGTTCTTCCAAACATTCCACTCCCACTGCTGATAGCAGTGTAAATTGATAAGTCTTTCTTAAGGGTAGTATGGCAATAAATACATCAAAAGGATTGTGTAACCCTTGGCCTTGAAATTACATTTCTAAGACTTTATCTTAAGGAAAAGTCAGTGTACAAATGATATGCAGAGTCAGGTGTGGTGGCACACGCTTGTAATCTCAGTACTTGGGAGGCTGAGACAGGAGGATCGCAGGTTCACAGCCAGCCTCAGCTACTTAGTGAGGCCCTCCACAACTTAGTGAGACCCTGTTTCAAAAATAAAGAATAAAAAATAGGGCTGGGGGTGTAGCTCAGAGGTAGAATGCCCCTGGGTTCAATCTCCAGTACCGCAAAAAAAAAAAAAAAATTAAAAAAAAAGATATGCAGGAGTCTGTTTAGTGGAGCCTATTTATAATGTAGAGAAGTTGGAACCAATTTCAAGGATCAGTAGAGTACTGATAAAATGAGTCTTGGCATATTTAAATAATAGATTTAGAGCCGGGCGTGGTGGCGCACGCTTGTAATCCCAGTACTTTGGGAGGCGGAGACCGGAGGATCCGGGTTCGCGGCCAGTCTCAGCTTTGTCTCTCTCTGTCTCTGTCTCTGTCTCTCTCTCTCTCTCTCTCTCTACCTAGTGAGGCCCTCGGCAACTTCGTGAGACCCGGTTTCAAAATAAAGTATAAAAAAATAGGGCCGGGGGTGTAGCGCGGAGGTAGAACGCCCCTGGGTTCAATCCCCGGTACCGCAAAAAAAAAAAAAAAAAAATAGACTTAAAGTCAGGTGTGGTGGTGTGTGCCTGTAATCCCAGTACTTGGGGGGCTGAGACAGGAGGATCGCAGGTTCGAGGCCAGTCTCAGCAACTTGGCAAGGCCCTCAGCAATTTAATAAGACCCTTTTTCAAGATAAAAAATAAAATAGGGCTGAGGGTGTAGCTCAGAGGTAGAACACCCTGGGTTCAATTCCAGTACCAAAAATAAAAAAATAAAACAATGCCGAGGTGTAGCTCAGCGGTAGAATGTCCCTAGGTTTAATCCCCATTACCACAAAATAAGTAAGTCAGTAAATAGGTAACTAAGTAAGTAGATAAGTACGTAACAGACTCATGTAGCCATTAAGAATTGTGAGAATCTATTTTTGTTGAGGTGGACAGATGATTGAAACATAGTAGGGTTAGGAAAGCTGGATTTTTTATAGTGAGCGTTAATCGAATTGATCATTAAAAGGCCCAAAGGTATCTCTTTTGGGGAGGGGGAATGATAATTAATGACTTATAAATGTAAGGCTACTTCAAGGGCCCATAAAGAAATAAAATCCTCATGCCTGTAATCCCAGTACTTGGGAGGCTGAGACAGGAGGATCACAGATTTGAGGACAGCCTCAGCAATTTAGCAAGACCCTAGGCAACTTTGAGACCTTATTTCAAAATAAAAATAATAACTAAAAAAAGGGGAGAGGCTGGAGGTGTAGCTTAGGGGTGGAATGGCCCTGGGTTCAATCCCAAGTAATGAAACAAAACAAAACAAAACAAAAAACCCACCAAAAAAACAAAACAAGCCGGGCGTGGTGGTGCAGGCTTGTAATTCCAGTACTTAGAAGGCTGAGACAGGAGGATCGCAGGTTTCGTGGCCAGCCTCAGCTATTTAGTAGGCCCTCCACAACTTAGTGAGACCCTGTTTCAAATTAAAGAATAAAAACTAGGGCTGGGGGCCGGGCATGGTGGCGCACACTTGTAATCCCAGTACTTTGGGAGGCGGAGACCGGAGGATCTGGGTTCGTGGCCAGCCTTAGCTCGTGCATGCGCGCGCGAGCATTCTCTCTCTCTCTCTCTCTCTCTCTCTCCCTGTCTCTCTCTGTCTCTCTCTCTCTCTACCTAGTGAGGCCCTCCGCAACTTCGTGAGACCTGGTTTCAAAATAAAGTATAAAAAATAGGGCCGGGGGCATAGCGTAGAGGTAGAATGCCCCTGCGTTCAATCCCCGGTACCGCAAAAAAAAAAAAAAAAAAATAGGG
>PVJS01046394.1:0-15847 GCA_004027185.1 Glis glis
GAGAGAGAGAGAGAGAGAGAGAGAGCTGAGGCTGGCCGCGAACCCGGATCCTCCGGTCTCCGCCTCCCAAAGTACTGGTATTACAAGCGTGCGCCACCACACCCGGCCAGAATTACTACTTTCTAGACAGTATAATTTGTGATTCTGGGGACAAGATGGGGTGGGAGGGCAGACACAATAAACACAATAAACACAATAAACATCTTAAATAGAAGAGCTAATGTAATTATATAAAATGAAAATTTAATTGAGTAAATGACTTACTATATAATTTTATTTTATATTACACAAATACTAATCAAAGATCCAACAGGCATGAAGATAAATTCTCTAAAATGGTCACAAGCAGTTTCTCAGATTTTTAGCATATCTAAGAATTGGCAGAACAATTTGGTAAAAATGCAGGTTTATAGGCCGAACTACACAATTTAATTTAGTAGAACTGGAATGGAGCCTAGGAATCTATAAATTATTGGATAACTCAGGAACTTTGATAAAAGCTAATGAAGTTACTATGGAGTTAAGCCTGTCGTTATTTCTTACTTGAACTGCACAAATGGATGGAGGATGAGTAAGATTACAACATTATTAGTAAATCAAAGCAGAGGCAAAAACAAGGGAACATATTTTGGTTTTTCTAACCTGAAGAAGATTAGAAAAGGACCTCCAGAATTAAGCTAAAATATATTGGAGTTTAGAACCTTGAAAATGAGGTTCTAAAAAATGTTGACTTGATGGGGTGCACTGAAAGCTGGAAAGCCAGTTAGAAAGTATAGAAAGAGATGATAAAGGTAAGTATTAAGGAGTTACTTAATAATAGAAAATAAAATATCATGAAACATTTTGGTAAAACATGTTTCAACTTCCTCTCATATATCTAAGGATAGGCAGTTAAAATTAAATACATTATAAAATAGCCATTATCAACATAATAATTTCAACAACAATAGTAATAAGAATAAAATAGTCTTCTTCAATGGGCTTTTCAGAGGTTTACTTGCATGATTCTTGACTCTGCATAGGAGCTCAGTAGCAGTTTGAATTGCCTGGAAAGATTAAAAAGACATATTAGTATATTTTTTAAGTTAAAATGAATTCATCAAGCATTATAAATGAAAAGCAGGCCTCCTATCTTCTTGAAGGCAAATGAAACAATAATTACATTTTGTAGCACAGTTTTGTTTATATTTCTTTACTATTTCAACCAACTTGGATTTGTTGCAAAAGGTACAAAGATTCAGTCAAGAAAGGCGAAATTTGGCCGGGCGTGGTGGCGCACGCTTGTAATCCCAGTACTTTGGGAGGCAGAGACCGGAGGATCCGGGTTCGCGGCCAGCCTCAGCTCGCGCGTGCCTCAGCTCGCGCGTGCCTCAGCTCGCGCGTGCTCGCAAGCGAGTGTTCTCTCTCCTTCCCTCCCTCCCTGTCTCTCTCTCTCTCTACTTAGTGAGGTCCTCCGCAACTTTGTGAGACACGGTTTCAAAATAAAATATAAAAAATAGGGCCGGGGGCATAGCGCGGAGGTAGAACGCCCCTGCGTTCCATCCCCGGTACCACAAAAAAAAATAAAAATAAAAATAAAGAAAGGCGAAATTTACTTCTCTAAAACTACAAATTAGAAATTTATTAAGGGCAGGTATTGTAGTGCATGCCTATAATCCCAGTACTTGGGGGGCTTGGGGAGCTGAGACAGGGGGATCAAAGGTTTTAGGCCAGTCTCAACAACTCAGCAACACCTTCAGCAACTTAGCTAGGCCCTGTTTCAAAAGAGGAAAGAGCTGGGGCTGGGGCGGGGGGTAGCTCAGCAATAGGATGCCCCTGGGGTTTAATCCCCAGCATATTAAAAAAAAAAAAGAAAAGAGAAAGACAATTATTAAGGACCCTATTATTAAAAATGTCTCTTTAACCAAGAGACATTTAGGTTAAAATGCAAGTATTTTATATGGGAAATAATTGGGGCAGAGAGTACAAGGAAGAGCAAAAAAATAAAAATGAAGTAAAAAAACCAAAACCCAAAAATATCAGACAAGGCTTCAAGGAAGATTAATTTGAATGGGGCTTGAAGGACAGGGGGGATCTGGATATATAGAGAAAAAAACAGTATGGAAAGAGAAAAAAAAGACAGATATATCAATCTCAGGATAAATTTCTTTTATATCAGAAAGTATCAACAAATTTTCACAATTCATAAAAAGGAGAAGTTGCTAAACACTGTGAAAGCAAATCCAAAGGAAGATGACATCTCTATACATGGATTCGTTTCTTACCTTCTTTTAATGGAGTTTTCAGGGCAAAATTTTCTTTACTTTCATGATGAAAAGCCTTTGAAGGATCAAAGCGTTTGATGCCCAGCACTTTATTCAATTCCTCCTGAAGTTTTCTCTCACTTTGTTTTTTTTTGGCAAGCTGAGATTGGAGTTTTGATACCTCCTATGTGGTAAAAGTATGGATAATAAACAATTATTAAAGGTCACATTAGTGAAATGTATTGCTAGTGTTGCAGGCAAATTCCAAAGTCACTTAAATAACAAACCTAAAGGCAAAAATCACCATTATATGCACACTTCATGACCCAATTATAAAACAACTGAAACGCTATAACAAAGGAGATAAAGTCTTTTATATCAATCTTCTTGCTCCTGTACATGTACAAAGCTATTTTACTGATAAAAGCTCAACTCAAAATAAATAGCCAAAATCAACTTCTGGCATGACAACATGAAAGCTCCACTTAAGTTGCTTCCTAGTGAAACTAAAAACTTTTTTTTTTTTGCGGTACCAGAGATTGAACCCAGGGGTGTTCACCCCGGCCCTATTTTTATACTTTATTTTGAAACCGGGTCTCACGAAGTTGCAGAGGGCCTCACTAAGTAGCTAAGGCTGGCTGTGAACCTGGATCCTCCGGTCTCCGCCTCCCAAGTACTGGGATTACAAGTGTGCACCACCATGACTGGCCTCTAAAAACTTATAAAAAGCCAGCCAGCTAAGGCCTCCGAAGACGTACTAAGGGCAGAATAGCAAATGAAGAAACATCTATTTAAAAAGATCTATGAAAGTTTTTTTAGGGAATATGAGTCTGTGGCATTTTAACCCAAATGACCCTCTCCCCCTCTCAGCTTGCTGAGGCAAACTCCATGCCTGACTGCTCTAGCCATGAGCATAAGCCTTCCTTTCCTCTCAACCGGCAGTCAGAGCCGTCTTCCCAGGGGAGCAGGGCATCAGAGCTTCTCATCTTGCCCACAGCTCCCTGTTGCTGAGGTTGTGTTCTAGGCAAATGCTCTGCCTTACTTGTGGTGCTGGGGCTCTACCCTGGGCACAAGGTATTGAAAATGCCGGGGCGCGAAACACGTGCCCTGGCTCATGAGATGATGGTTTCATGCCAACAGAGGTAAGCTGAGAGACACTGAGGCTATTCTTCATCCCCTTTTCCTGCAAGTCCACCAAGGGGAGAGGTGGTACTCAGAGAAACTTGCCAATGCCCCAATATCAGCTCCAGAATCCTAGCTTAGAGAATCTGAGGGGAAAACAGGCCACAAAATAGATCGTAATTACTTTCCAAAGGAACTCATTTCACTTGCAAGAGATTCTGCAGGAAAATAAAATGGGAAGAGATTCAAGGAGTAGGACAAACTGTAGGCTGGCTGGTTTTTAGGTCAAAACTGGGGAATAAGATACCTGGGAGGAGCTCTTCTGGAGTCACAACAAATATCAAGCACTGACCTCAAATATAACCCCTACATATGAGCCATATTTGATTGGATTAATTCTTGAGCAATTTATGCCTGAATGTACTGCTGAAAATAGAGCAATAGCCATCAGCTCGCAGAGTTAACCACCATGTGTGGTCAGAGACAGGGAAGAAGATAGTCCTACTAAAGCAAGTACCAACCCAGGGTGATTGTGTGCACACCCAAAACCACAACTCCAGGACCAGCAAGCAACATCAGAGGCTGAGCAGTGTTGGCAGGCGAGGGCAGCTGGATTAGTCAGTTTTCTGTCCCTGAGACAAAATACCTGAGAAAACTCAACTTAAAGGAGGAAACATTTGAGCTCACAGTTTCGGACACTGCAGTCTGTATGTGACTGGTGCCGCCATTGTTTCTTTTTTTTTTTTTCGGTACCGGGGATTGAACCCAGGGGTGTTCTACCTCCGTGCTACACCCCCGGCCCTATTTTTTTATACTTTATTTTGAAACCGGGTCTCACGAAGTTGCGGAGGGCCTCACTAAGTAGAAAGAGAGAGAGAGACAGGGAGAGAGAGAGAGAGAGAGCTGAGGCTGGCCGCGAACTCAGATCCTCCTGTCTCTGCCTCCCAAAGTACTGGGATTACAAGCGTGCACCACCACGCCCAGCCTGGTGCCATTGTTTCTGAGCTAGTAGTAAGGCAGACCATCACAGCAGGGAGCAGCAGTGGAACCAAGACTTTCACCTCAGCAAGGAGGTCAAGCGAGAGAGCAAGGAGCTAGGTTCCTACATCCCCTTTGGGGGCACATTCCCAAAGAACTAACTTCCCTCCACTAGGTGCCACATCCTAAAGGGTGCACCATCTCCCAGTAGTGCAATAAGCTGCAGACCAAGCCTTTGGGATCTGGGGATATTTAAGATCTGAACCATTACAGAGGTCATGGCAGAATGGACTTCACTAACATAATCATGTCACTTACTAATCAGACAGACAATCAAATAATAACAAGCCCAGAAAAGGAGGTCAGTACCCAAAATTGCTACATTACCTAAAATATGCACTTTATGGCAAACAATAACAAGGCATGCAAATAAACCAGAAAGAATAACCTATATACCAGGAAAAAAGCAGGCTGCAAAAACTGCTTGTGAAGCCAGGTGTGGTGGCGCACGCTTGTAATCCCAGTACTTTGGGAGGCGGAGGCCGGAGGATCCGGGTTCGTGGCCAGCCTCAGCTCTTTCTCTCTCTCTCTCTCTCCCCCTGTCTCTCTCTCTCTACTTAGTGAGGCCCTCCACAACTTTGTGAGACCCGGTTTCAAAATAAAGAATAAAAAATAGGGCCGGGGGTGTAGGGTGGAGGTAGAACGCCCCTGCGTTCAATCCCCGGTACCGCAAAAAAAAAAAAAAAAACCTGCTTGTGAGAGTAATCAGATGTTGGATTTGTCAAAAACCTGAAAGTTGCCATTGTAAAATTTGCAAAACAAAAAGAACTTAGAGAAGACTCAAATTACTAGAATCAGAAATGTAAAAGGGGACATTAAGATCTGGGTTCGCGGCCAGCCTCAGCTCTCTCACTCTCTCTCCCAGTCTATCTCTCCCTGTCCCTCTCTCTCTCCCTCTCTCTCTCTCTCCTTAGTGAGACCCTCCGCAACTTCATGAGACCCGGTTTCAAAATAAAGTATAAAAAATAGGGCCAGGGATGTAGCATGGAGGTAGACACCCCTGGGTTCAATCCCCGGTACCGCAAAAAAAAAAAAAAAAAAAAAAAAAAGAGGGGACATTACTAGTGAGCTTAGAGAAATAAAAGGGATTATAATGGAATAATACAAACAACTGTAAATCAACAAATTAAATAATTTAGATGAAAGAGACAAATTTATAAAGACACAAATTACCAGCAATGACTCAAGAAAAGAGACCATCTGAACAGCCCTGTAACAAATGATGAGATGGAATAAGTAAGCAAAAATACCCACAAAAGCCGGGCGTGGTGGCGCACGCTTGTAATCCCAGTACTTTGGGAGGTGGAGACCGGAGGATCCGGGTTCGCGGCCAGCCTCAGCTCTTTTTCTCTCTCTCTCTCCCTCTCTCTCTCTCTCTCCTTAGTGAGGCCCTCCACAACTTCGTGAGACCTGGTTTCAAAATAAAGTATAAAAAAATAGGGCCGGGGGCGTAGCGTGGAGGTAGAACACCCCTGCATTCAATCCCCAGTACCGCAAAAAAAAAAAAAAAAAAAAAAAAAAATACCCACAAAGAAGCCAGGCACAGTGGTTCATGCCTGTAATCTCAGCTACTTGGGAGGATTGCAAGTCCGAGGCTAGTTTTGGCAATTCAGGCAGAGCCTGGCTCAAAATAAAAAATAAAAAGGACTGGGAACATAGTTAAGTAGAAGAGTACCCCTGGGTTCAATCCCCAGGAAAGCAAGCAAGCAAATATACCTACAAAGAAAAGCCCCAGTCCAATAGCCTTTTTTATTTTTATTTTTTGGCAGTGTTGAGGATCAAATGAAGGATGTCACACATGCTAGGCAAGTGCTGTACCACAGAGCTGCTCTCCCAGCCCAGAGCCCTGGAACAGATGGCTTCACCAATAAATTCTACCAAACAATCAATAAAGAATTAATACCAATTATTCACAAGCCATTCCAAAAATGAACAAAACAGAAAAGAACATTTCTCAACTTATTTTAAGGTCGGCATTACCCTGATGCTAACACCAGAAAAAGAAATTACAAGAAAAACAAAACAAAACAACCCCCCCCAAAAAACCTACAGACCATTATCTTTAGGATATGTATTAAAAAGATCTTCAGCACACTGAATCCAGCAATATACAAAAAGAATTATATATCGTGATGAAGTGGAATTTCTCAAGAATGCAAAGCTGGATTAACAGCTAAAAATCAATTTATATAATACATCATGTCATTAAAATATAAAATAAATTACATTCTTTTGGAAAGATACTGAGGAGGGTATAGTTGGGTCATATGGTGGTATCATTTCTAGTCTTTTGGGAAACCTCCATACTGACCTCCACAGTGGTTGTACTAATTTACAATCCCACCAACATAAAATAGATGGAACTAGAGAATATTATGCTAAGTGAGATCAGCCACTCTCAGGAAGTCAAAGGTTATATGTTGTCTCTCATATGTGGTGGAGATAAACCAATAGCATAGTAGAAGGGGATTGGTGGAGGGAGGCAGGAGGGGATGAAAAGGACTGAAGAAGGAAACAGTTCAAATTAGGCTATGTTAATATATAAAGGTATCACTTTGAATCTAGCTAACCTGTATGGGGAGCGAGGTGGGGAGCAGGGTGGGATGCGGAGGGAAAGAACCAAGTGCTGTGTGCATCTATGTATCACTCTGACCTCACTATGATGTATAATTACAATGCACCAATAAAAGTACAAAAAAAACCAATTTATCTGACCCCCTCAATAGAAAAGTGTAAAAGAATTTTAGAGTTTATCTGAGTAGGAAGCAATTCATGAAATGGGGAACATCAGATAGAAAGAGGTTTAATACTCTAATGAAAAAAGCATCAAACTGGGTGTGGTGGTGCACAGCTGTTATACCTGTATTTGGGAGGCTGAAACAGGAGGATCACAATTCGAGACCAGCCTCAACAATAAGACTCTGTTTCAAAATAAAAAATAAAATAGGGCTGGGGGTATAACTTAAGAGAAAGAATACCCCTAGGTACAACAACCAGAAACACACACACACACACACACACACACACACACACACCCCAAACCAAAACCAAATAACCAAAAAAAGGAAAAGAAAAAGAAAAAAAAACTGAGACGAATTTACTAGGAAAACAAAGAAGGGCAAAATATAGAAACATGGTTGGTTGCTGGTTTGTAGTTAAATAAATATCTTTTTTTTTGAGGGGGTGCCTTGTTGGAAAATCCATAGTCATATATGTATATGTTAGCTAGTTCTTCTGATTTGCTAAAGTGAAGTTCTGTTTCTGTCTTAACATAAATATATTAGAAATAACAGAAGTTAAACTTCACTTATATTTGGTTTTATCAAGAGCAAATTACAGTTGTGTTTGCAGTTTAAGCAAAATTAATTTCTAAGGTCCAGTTGGCTTTGTTTGCTCAGAAATTTCTCTCCTGGTCTCTTTTTTTTTTCTTGCGGCACTGAGGATTGAACCCAGGGGCGTTCAACCTCTGCGCTACACCCCCGGCCCTATTTTTTATACTTTATTTTGAAACCTAGTCTCACGAAGTTGTGGAGGGCCTCACTAAATAGAGAGAGAGAGAGAGAGAGAGAGAGAGAGAGCTGAGGCTGGCCGCGAACCTGGATCCTCCGGTCTCCGCCTCCCAAAGTACTGGGATTACAAACGTGCGCCACCACGCCCGGCCCACCCCAGCCCTATTTTTTATTCTTTATTTGGAAACAGGGTCTCACTAAGTTGCGGAGGGCCTCACTAAGTAGCTGAGGCTGGCTGCGAACCTGTGATCCTCCAGTCTCAGCCTCCCATGTACCGGGATTACAAGTGTGCGCCACCACACCCGGCTCCTAGTCTCCCTTTTAACTTTATTTTAACAAAACAGAAGTGTTTGATACCCTTTCATGATAAAAACTTACTCAATTTGAGCTGGGCGTGGTGGCGCATGCTTGTAATCCCAGTACTTGGGAGGCTGAGACAGGAGGATCCAGGTTCGCGGCCAGCCTCAGCTACTTAGTGAGGCCTCTGCAACTCAGTGAGACCCTGTTTCCAAATAAAGAATAAAAAATAGGGCTGGGGGTGTAGCTTGGAGGTAGAATGCCCTTGGGTTCAATCCCCAGTACTGCACCCCCCCAAAAAAAACTTACTCAACTTGATGAAGATCACACATGACACACCTCACCTACATCTATATATCTATACATTGTAACAATGAATACTATACATTTTAGTGAAAGACAGCTTTTGCCCTAGATCAGGAATAAAGTAAGGATGCCCATTCTTATCACCTCTATTCAACATGGTACTGCAGGTTCTAGTCAGGACTATAAGAAAAAGAATTAAGAAGCACCTGAAGCCGGGCGTGGTGGCGCACGCTTGTAATCCCAGTACTTGGGAGGCTGAGACAGGAGGATCCGGGTTCTCAGCCAGCCTCAGCTACTTAGTGAGGCCCTCTGCAACTTAGTGAGACCCTGTTTCAAAATAAAGAATAAAAAATAGGGCTGGGGGTGTAGCCCGGAGGTAGAATGCCCCTGGGTTCAATCCCCAGGACCAAAAAAAAAAAAGAAATAAGAAGCATCTGGACTAGAAAAGAAGCAAAACTACCTGTGTGTAGATGATACAATCTTCTATATAGAAACTCCCAAGGAACCCACTAACAAACCGTTAGAATTAACAAATGTGTAAGGAAGGTTACTGGATGCAAGTTCAATACATAAATATCAATCGTATTTCTATACACTTGCAATGAATAACCCAAAAATGAAATTAAGAAAAGTTTCATCTCTGGGAGCATCAACAAAAATAAAATACTTAGGAATAAGTTTGGCAAAAGAAGTGCGCAATTTGTAAAATCAACACTGTATCCTGGGATTCTATATATGTGGGTTCCACATTCTTAGATTCAACTAACCATGGACTGAAAATATTTGGAAAAAAAATTCCACCTGCACTGAACATATATAAACTTTTTTGTCATTATTCCCCAAACAATATAGTATGGCAACCTTTTACATTGTATTAGGTATTATATGTAATCGAGATGTGATTTAAAGTAAATGGGAGAGGGCTGGAGATGTAGTTCAGTGACAGATTGAGGCTCTAGCATGCCCAAGGCCCCAGGTTCAATCCATAGCATCACAAAAATAAGTAAGTAAATTAAAATATACAAAAGGATAGACAATAGGTTACTACCCATTTTACATCAGGAATCTGAGCATCCATGGATTTTGGTATCTTGGAGAAGTCTTAGAACCAATCCTCATAGAGAATAAGGGATGACCCTACTCTGAAAACTACAAAACATTGTTGAAAGAAAGTGAAAGAGATATCAATAACTGGAAAAATATCCCATGCTCACAGACTGGAAGATAGCATAGTTAAAGCCCAAATTGATCTACAGATTCAATGTAATTCCCATCACAATCCAAGCTGGCTTCTTTGTAGAAACTGGAAAGCTGATTCCAAAATTCATATGGAATTGCAAGGGATCCAGAACAGACAAAATAATCTTTTTTTTTTTTTTTGCGGTACCAAGGATTGAACCCAGGGGCGTTCTACCTCTGTGCTACACCCCCGGTCCTATTTTTTATACTTTATTTTGAAACTGGGTCTCACGAAGTTGCAGAGGGCCTCACTAAGTAGAGAGAGAGAGATAGACAGAGAGAGAGAGAGAGAGAGAGAGAGAGAGCGAGCGAGCGCTGAGGCTGGCCGTGAACCCGGATCCTCCTGTCTTCGCCTCCCAAAGTACTGGGATTACAAGCGTGCGCCACCACGCCCGGCTCCAGACAAAATAATCTTAAAAAAGAACAAACTATGACTCACACTGCCTGATTTCAAAACTTCCTACAAAGTAACAGTCATAAAGAATAGCGTGGGACACATGGATAGAGGAAAACAATTAGAAATGAACTCATACATATACAGTCAACTGATTTTCATTCAGTGAGGGGCCAACATCATTCATTGAGGGAAGTAACAGTCACTTTGAAAATGGTTTGGGGACAACTGGATATCCATGGATAGCCACATGCTAGAGTGAAGTTATGCTCTTACCTCACACCATATCCAAAACTGAACTCAAAATGGACACACAACCTAATCGTAAGAGGTAAAACTATAGACCTCTTAGAAGGCCAGGCACATTGGTGAACGCCTGTGATCCCAATACTTGGGAGGCTGAGACAGGAGGATGGCAGGTTCAAGGCCAGTCTCAGCAACTTAGCAAGACACTTTTTCAAAATAAAAAAATAAAAAATGGTCTGGGAGTCTAGCTCAGAGGCAGAATGCCCATTGGTTCAATCCCCAGTACTAAATTAATAGATATAAACCTTTTAGAAGAAAATAGAGGGGTAAGTCTTGACATGGGATTTGGCAAATGATTCTTAAACACCAAAGAATCAAGCAATAAAGGAAAAAGTAGATATATTAAACTTTATCATAATTTTATGCTACAAAGGACATCAGCAAGAAATTGACAAAACAGCCCATAAAATAGGAGTAATGTTTGAAAATAATATAAAGGAACTTGTATTACAGCCTCTTTAAAAAACAGTTCTTCAGATGATAAATACAGAATTACTCTATGACCCAGCAATTTCACTCCTAGAAAAATAAAAATATGGCCGAGCGTGGTGGCGCACGCTTGTCATCCCAGTACTTTGGGAGGCGGAGACCAGAGGATCGGGATTCACGGCCAGCCTCTGCTCGCTCTCTCTCTCTCTCTACTTAGTGAGGCCCTCCACAACTTCGTGAGACCTGGTTTCAAAATAAAGTATAAAAAATAGGGCGGGGGGCGTAGCCCCCAGTACTGCAAAAAAAAAAAAATATATATATACACCCATACAAAAACTTGTAGACAAATATTTATAGTAGCATTTTTATTTATTTATTTATTTATTTATTTATTTATTAATTTATTTATTTGTTTATTTATTTTTGCGGTACCGGGGATTGAACGCAGGGGCGTTCTACCTCCACACTATGCCCCTGGCCCTATTTTTTACGCTTTATTTTGAAACCGGGTCTCACGAAATTGCGGAGGGCCTCGCTAAGGAGAGAGTGAGAGAGAGAGAGAGAGAGAGAGAGAGAGAGAGAGACGGAGAGAGAAAGAGAGAGCTGAGGCTGGCCACGAACCTGGATCCTCCGGTCTCCGCCTCCCAAAGTACTGGGATTATAAGCGTGCGCCACCACGCCCGGCTTTATAGTAGCATTTTTATATTAACCAAAAGGAAGAAACAACTCAAATGTCCATTAACTAATGAATAGGTAGATACACTGTATATCCATACAATGAATTATTATCAGAGCATAAAAAAGGAATGAAGTACTGATACATGCTACAACATAGATGAACCTTGAAAATGTTATGCTACTTAAAAAAAACGTGAGACCTGGTTTCAAAATAAAGGATAAAAAATAGGGCCAGGGGTGTAACTCACAGGTAGAACGCCCCTGGGTTCAATCCCCGGTACCGCAAAAAAAAAAAAAAAACCAAAAAAACAACAAAACGGATGTGTAAATCTTTATACAGTCTTCCAATTACACCATTAATTTTCAGTATATTAAACCACAGTTGGAAAACCTGAGAACACTAACTGCCTGGTATTCTCAGATATTTTCCTCTATGAAACTTTACTTTTTTCTAATACCAAAGACTTTTATCATACTTAAATATTATAAATACCATTATAAGTCATTCTTCACCCCAATATCTTTAATTAAACTGTTGTTTTACAAACCGATTTGAGTTGGCTATTTTCATCTTTCAATTTCACAACATGCTTGATTTTTTGCTTTAGATTCTGATGACCCAATAATTCAGCATAAGAATCTCTTATTTTATTTAGCTGTTCCTGAGTTGCACCACGTTCACTCAACAGCGCTTGCTTCTCCGCTTCAAATGCATCCAGTTGCAGCTGGAAAAGATTTTTTGCATGTGAAGTTGAATTTAAGACTTAAAATTGTTAAATTTTACTAATTTCATATAAAGCATAAACAACAAACAAAAAGGCTCTACAGATTCTCTAAGAATATCTTCTAAACATTTTATTTTTCATTGTAAAGATCATTAAAAGAGAGAAAAAGAAATAGGAAAAAAAAAGCCAGCTAGCCAGATGTATATTTATCAGCTAGATCACCACATATAACTAATGTGTGTCTCTACTCTATTTAAGTGGCAAAGTTAGCATTTGTCTTTTTCTCTTTCCCTATGTCTCTCTCTCTCTCTCTTTTTTTTTTTTTGGTTGATACTGGGGAATAAACCATGAACCCAGAGGTGTTCTACCAATGAGCTACATACTCAAGTCCTGTTTTACTTTATATTTGAAACAGGGTCTCACTAAGCTGCCCAGTCTGGCCTTGAACTTGTAAAAATCCTGTCAGCCTCCCAGTCCTGGGATTACAGGTGTATACCACTGTACCTGGCTTTTCTCTTTCATTATATTAATTTGAGATATACTGTAACTAAGATAGATCATAACAAAATGTACACCACAAAGTAATATAGATTATCAAAAGTTCATATCAGGAGAGCCTTGAAAACTATTAAGTTAAAGGCTACATTAAAATATTATGATTATCTGGGCATGGTGGCACAGGCCCGTAATACCAGCTACATGGAAAGCTGAAGAAAGACCATCACAAGTTCATAAAAAATAAGAAGGGTGGGAGATATAGCTCAGTGTTATAGAGTGTCCCTGGTTTCAAACCCCAGTATTTGGAGGAGAGGTGGCATATGTCTATTAAATATTTGAATTATACCTCAATAAAGGTGGAAAAAATTATGCACAATAAAATTTATAAACCTTTAACAGGAAGTTAAGCTGGATAAATGCACAACAAAATGATCCTGCAAAAAACCAGATCAAAGTCATGATGATAACAGGGAACAAAGTGAATTATTAAAATAAACACAAGTGTAATTCTAAGCGACAAACCTGAAAAGGTTTTGTTTTATTATACAGTTCTTCATAAAGGAGACGCCATTTGTTAACTTCCTCTGTTAATTCTGCCACTGTTTTTTCATTCCCAGCTTTTCTATATGGGAAAATTAAATTTAGAAACATAAATTATTTTTCCTCAGTTTATTAGAAAATCATCACTGAGTTACATGAGCCTCAGCTTCCCAGTCTCAACTACCTTGTTTCTTCCTCTTCCATTTGCTTTCGAAAGTCGTCTTCTTGTTGTCTGAGTTGGTTTTGCAAATCAGTTATTTTGTTAAGAGAAGAAACTGTGATTTCTTTAATTTCTGCTTCTTTCAGTGTTGACTTATTCTGTAGATCTAGGAGCATCCTTGGGTTTGAGAGAGAAAAATCCATTAAATATTTTGTAGCCATTTTAATTACTTTTTCTTTTTTTAGTTTTTTTTTTGCGGTACTGGGGATTGAATACAGTACCGGGGGCATTCTACCTCTGAGCTACACCCCCAGCCCTATTTTTTATTCTTTTTTTTTTTTTTGCGGTACTGGGGATTGAACCCAGGGGCATTCTACCTCCGAGCTACACCCCCAGCCCTATTTTTTAGTGTTTATTTGGAAACCAGGTCTCACGAAGTTGCAGAGGGCCTCACTAAGTAGCTGAGGCTGGCCGCGAACCCGGATCCTCTGGTCTCAGCCTCCCAAGTACTGGGATTACAAGTGTGCGCCACCACGCCCGGCCTTTTTTATTCTTTATTTTGAAACAGGGTCTCACTAAGTTGCGGAAGGCCTCACCAAGTAGCTGAGGCTGGCCGCGAACCGGGATCCTCCGGTCTCAGCCTCCCAAGTACTGGGATTAGAAGCGTGTGCCACCACGCCCGGCAATTACTTTTTTCTTTTCTTTCTCCTTCCTTAAAAAAAAATGAAACCAAAACCTCAAGGAACTCTTCAAATATTGGTATTTTTAACTGAGTAAATTATGATTATTTTTTTTTTGTGGTACTGGGGATTGAACGCAGGGGCATTCTACCTCCGAGCTACACCCCCAGCCCTATTTTTTATTCTTTATTTTGAAACAGGGTCTCACTAAGTTGCGGAGCTCCTCACTAAGTAGCTGAGGCTGGCCTCGAACCCGGATCCTCTGGTCTCAGCCTCCCAAGTACTGGAATTACAAGTGTGCGCCACCACGCCCGGCTCTGAGTAAATTATTAATTTTCAATTTGAGCAAGCCATGGCACAATTCCTTGCATGACTTACAGGCTGGTTTCAACAATATTAAACTGCCTTAAGAGCTCTAAGGCTCCAAGTGTGGGCAGGCACCCTTATCATACCTTGCATATTATTTCTGGTACTGGGGGTTGAATCCAGGGGCATTCTACCACTAAGCTACATCCCCAACCTTCTTTAAAGTTTTATTTTCAGATAAGGTCTCACTAAGTTGCTCAGGCAGGCCTTAAACTTGAGCTCCTCCTACCTCAGTCTTCAGAGCAGCTGGCATTAAAGGCGTGCGCCAATGTGCCCGAATCATACCTGGCATATTCCTGATTTGTGCTTTCAGTTGTCAGTATCTGGTGTTGAACATCCTCTGCTCTTTTCTCAGCCTGGGCCACTTTTTCCTGTAGTGATGAGTTCTCCCGTCTGAGATCTTCTAGCTCACTAGTCATTAATATTTTATAGCTTAGTAAAAAAAAAAAACATTTTTCTAGTTACTGTATCAATGATAAACAGCTGATCAGTTTTCATTTTATAAACTTTTTGGTAAAATTAACACAAATATAATATATTCATACATTTATACAGATAAGAATTCAGTGTTCTGAGTTAAGTGTTAGGGAACGTAGGAAGACCTTTGAGCTGATAGGATAGGGGAGCTTACATTTTCATTGACATTTTTGTTAAAAAAGACTTCTAAAGAATTAATAGTTAAGCTGACATATGATGGGTAGGGAGGTAGTTAGGCAGTTAGGGAAAAGTATTTCAAAGGATAAAGATGATATGAGCAGGGCTTGGAGACACAAGCCTGTAATCCCAGTAGTTGGGAGGCTGAGACAAGAGGATTGCAGGTTGGAGGCTAGCCTCAGCAATTTAAGGAGACCCTCATCAACTTAGTGAGACCCTATTTCAAAATAAAAAATAAGACATGGGGGCATAGCTTGGAAGGTAGAATGACTCTGGCTTCAATCCCCAGTATTAAAAATATATATATTGCTGGGCATGGTGGCACACGCTTATAATCCCAATACTTGGGAGGCTGAGACAGGAGGATCGCAGGTTCGAGGCCAGCCCCAGCTACTTAGTGAGGCCCTGTTTCAAAATAAAGAATAAAAAATAGGGCTGAGAGCCGGGTGTGGTGGCACACGCTTGTAATCCCAGTACTTTGGGAGGCAGAGACCGGAGGATCTGGGTTCGCGGCCAGCCTCAGCTCTCTCGCTCTCTCTCTCTCTCCCCCCTTAGCGAGGCCCTCCGCAACTTCGTGAGACCCGGTTTCAAAATAAAGTATAAAAAATAGGGCCGGGGGCATAGCACGGAGGTAGAACGCCCCTGCATTCAATCCCTGGTACC
>PVJS01046395.1:0-15846 GCA_004027185.1 Glis glis
TACTGCAAAAAAAAAAAAAAAGAAAAAAAATTCCAGGATTTGGCTTAGCAGGCATTGAATAAATATCTTTGAAATAATATGGCTAAAATCATTACAACTTTCTCAATTTATTGTGTTTCTTTGTCAAAAACCTTCTCTGTATATTGCCATTTCAGCATACTGTGTGTGTGTGTGTGTGTGTGTGTGACATTGCAGATTGAACTCAGGGGTATTCAACTTCCGAGCTATACTCCCAGCCTGTTTTTTATTTTTTAATTTTGAAACAGCATCTCGCTAGGTTGCTGAGGGTCTCACTAAGTTTCTGGGGCTGTTTTTGAAGCTGTGATCCTCCTGTCTCAGACTCTCAAGTACTGGGATTATAGGCATGTGCCACTATGCCTGGCTTCAGCATACTTTTAACACATGGTTTTAGCCTAGAAGAAAATGAGCATGTCAGCCCAGACCCAAGGACTTTTGGTAGGATTTTCTTTCCTCTTACCTGTAGGAAAAAATAAAATAAAATTTTGAAGTTTTGTTTGAATTTCCTGAATTTATTGATATATCCATTGTTCTAATTACAATTCAATTTGTTATTATTTCCAGTCTTCTCTATTTAGGCTTCCCCCAATATATGTTGCCACTAATTAACAAAAAAAATCTATTATGTTTTCTGTACTGCTTATACAAGTCTTTTAAGGATATGAATGTAAGATAACATTTCTCACAGTGTATTTAGCTGGACACTGTTACCATACACAAAATATACCACAGTGGAATAACTGAGAAACATTAGGCAAAATAAAATTCAGTTTGTTTCTTCATGTTTTTTGAGATTTTTTTGAAAAGCTTGTATTGGTACATTGTAATTATATATCATAATGAGGTATAGAGTGATAGGAACATGCATGCACACAGCACTTGGGACATTTTCTTCTTGATCCCACCCCACTCCCTCCCCTTCCCTACACAAGTCATTAAGATTGGTATTGATGATTTCATATATGTACATAGCATTATTTAAACTGTTATGTCTCTATTCCCCCTCCTCCCTCCCCTAAACCACCTCCACAGATCCACTGGAATCTCTACTCCTTTATCTGAGGTCTCTTTTGTTATCCACTCTCTCTCTAGCTTCTACAAATGGGAGAAAACATACTCCAATTCGCTGAGACTGGCTAGTCTCACTTAGCCTGATATTCTCAAGTTCCATCCACTTTTCTGCAAAGGACATAATTTTGTTCTTCTTTTTTTTTTTGCGGTACTGGGGATTGAACACAGGGGCGTTCTACCTCCGCACTACACCCCCGGCCCTATTTTTTTTATACTTTATTTTGAAACCGGGTCTCATGAAGTTGCAGAGGGCCTCACTAAGTAGAGAGAGAGAGAGAGACAGGGGGAGAGAGAGAGAGAGAGAGAGAGAGAGAGAGAGAGAGAGAGCTGAGGCTGGCCGTGAACCCGGATCCTCCGGTCTCAGCCTCCCAAAGTACTGGGATTACAAGCGCCACCAAGCCGGCTATAATTTTGTTCTTCTTTATGGCTGAGTAAACATATATGGTTTTATGATCTATTCATCTGTTGAGGGACACCTAGGCTGATTGTGAATTGTTTTATTGAACTTCCCTAATGTGCTTATATCTATCATGAATTGTTACAGCTTTACCCCAAATTATTTAACCTCAAAAACCTTTCATGTATCAATAATTAAAATTAGTCTCTCATGAAATACACTTTGTGAAATATAAGTGCAAGAAATAGCCTTACAGCTGGGCATGGTGGCACACACTTGTAATCCCAGTACTTTGGAAGGCGGAGACCGGAGGATCCGGGTTTGGGGCCAGCCGCAGCTCTGTCTCTCTCTCTCTCTCTCTCCCTGTCTCTCTCTCTACTTAGTGAGGCCCTCTGCAACTTCTTGAGACCCAGTTTCAAAATAAAGTATAAAAAATAGGGCCGGGGGTGTAGCGTGGAGGTAGAACACCCCTGGGTTCAATCCCCGGTACCACACACACAAAAAAAGAAATAGCCTTACTAATCCTGCAAAACAGCCTTTTATAGACTCTAACCCTGTAAAGTTGAAAAGGCAGTTGCTGTTATATCTGTTTGATGAATTAGGAACCATTTACACCAAAAGTTCCCTGATAGTCCACCTTTCTCTTTTTATTCTGCCATGGCATTTTTCTAACTAAATGTCCTCTTTTCCCTTCTTTAGAAAATATTTTGAAATATTAACACTGTATACAAAATATATAATGTATTCTCAATATTTTCTGGTACTGATTTCTGACATCCAATGAAATACTTTAAACTGTAGCAGGGCGTGGTGGTACATGGCTGTAATCCCAGTACTTGGGAGGCTGAGACAGGAGGATCTCAGGTTCAAGGCCAGCCTTAGCAACTTAGGAAGGTCCTCTGTAATTTAGTGAGACCACATTTAAAAAAAAATAACACATTGAATTGGGGATACAGGTCAAAGGTAGAATGCCTGTGGGTTCAGTACTCAAATCTCCACCCCACACACACACCAAAAAAAAATTATTTAAACTATAGTAATTTGCTTTCTCCTCATTCAGCTCCACTGAAACTGCTCTTAAGATCATTAATGGCTCCTACTTACACATTCCAATGAAAGCTTTTCAGTCATCTTCCTGTCAATTTCTGCTACATTTAGCATTTGACAGCTTCTTCCTCCTTAAAATTCTTTCTTCTCTAGTTTCTGGCACAATATCTCTGACTTCTAAGACAATGCCTCTCTAGCCCTTCCTTCCTTCCCTCCTTCTGTTCTCCCCTTCTTTCCTTCTTTCTCTTTAAAAACTATTTCAGGGTCTTTTCCTCTGTCTACTCCTTAAATAGTAATGTCCTTCATGGTTTACTTCCTCAGTCCTTGGTCCCTCTCCCTCTTCACATGCTCCATGGAAAATGTCAAAAATGCTCACCATTTTTGCCAGCATATCTGTGCTGACATCTTCCAAATCTATAGCTCTGGTCTCTCTCTAGTTGTCTGATAAACATATTTGTATGCATATCCCACAGTTTCCTCTAATTCAACACATCTCTCTACCCCAGTTAGATTATGAACTCTAAGAAGACAGGAACTTGATTACATTTTCAATCTATTTTTGTACTTACCATATCACCTAACATATAGTAACTAATTTAAAAAGTGTAGAATAATATATCCAAATATGTATAATAGATTATCATACTTTTTTTTTTTTTTTTTTGCTGTACCGGGGATTGAACGCAGGGGCGTTCTACCTCTGCGCTACGCCCCCGGCCCTATTTTTTATACTTTATTTTGAAACCAGGTCTCACGAAGTTGCGGAGGGCCTCGCTAAGGAGAGAGAGAGAGAGAGAGAGAGAGAGGGAGAAAGAGAGAGAGAGAGAGAGAGCTGAGGCTGGCCGCGAACCCGGATCCTCCGGTCTCTGCCTCCCAAAGTACTGGGATTACAAGCGTGCGCCACCACGCCCGGCTTAGATTATCATACTTTTAAAAATATCTAAATTCATATTACAGTAAATGACATTGCTACCCACATACTATTCCAAGACAGAAACTTGGGAGCTAGCCTATATTTCACCCATTTCACTCTATACCCCAAATCATAACAATACTTATTTCTATAGTTGCTCTTCTTTTCTATTCTACTAATGCCCTATAAAGATCTTCTAATGTCTCCAAGAGTCCGGGTAATAGTCTCGCTGCCCAGGAACCAATTTGACTAAAACTATCAATACCTTGTTTATTTCTAATCTCTATTTTCAGTCAGAATGAGCAATTTGAAAATTGAATTTAAATTTATGTCTCATTCTTTTTAAAATCATTTCATTATTCCCAGTTTCCTTTAGGAAAGATGGCAGACCCCTTAGCAGGGAAGCGTGGCTTTCTGTTGCTGTCACTCGCCAGCCTCAACTACCCCCATCCCCTGCATCGTATTCCCTGTCCGGTGAGGCTGAAACCCATGTAGTTTCTAGCGTTCTTCACTGTTTCCCACCACCATGGCTTGTGTGAATCTTTCTGGAATGTCCTACCAGGCTTCCTTCATCTCATTAATCTTTACCTACCCTTTGAGACAAGTCCTATATCTTCTACTTTGAACATTTTTTTTCCTGAACACCTATGCTAGAGATACTGAAATAAGTTTCCTCTGGGTTTACAAGGTACTTACACTCTGCACACCTTTTGCTTGTTTGATTTTATTTAGTTCACCCATTCTATTGCTAGTATCTGCTTATGTAATGGTCTTTGCTTTGATACATTTCTTGAAAGTATAAGTTATTCAACTTTATATCCCTAAAACCTAGCAAAGTACCTAATATATAATTCTTTTGCAGGATCGCTATGGTAACTTTTAAATAGACACTTTAATGTGTTTATTCTAACTGATGAAAGACATAAATTGAATGGAATGATCAATTAGGAGTTCCATAAGTGATAGGAACTAAAAATACTCTGGTGACTAATAGGTGCCAGTGCGTTCTGTTTTTCTATGACTAATTCATTCACCCATTGTGTGAAAATCTTTTTAGCCAGTTGATAAAATATAATGACAGCTCATCCCTGGTATACATGTCCTTCTAGCTAAATACAGGTTTATTTATTTCTGATAATCTCAGGTGAGCCCAGTGCCCTTTTGCATATGCTGTATTAGGGAAAGGATTAACTGTTTTCTTCAGTCATTTTTAGGATGACCAAAATCGAGAAATCACTCATTAATGAGACAGTGAACAGACAATGCAAACCAATGAGTGCTCAGGAAGTGTGAAACCCTCTCTGCTAGTTAGAAAGCAATTATACCATGCCTTAGCTCATGGCCAGTTAACAGTGAGAGCTAAAGATGAAGTGAATAAAACATTAAAAATTCAGCAAACATGGGACTAAACATGTTCAATTTGAATTAGCCAAGTCCGTCAAGAGAGTAGCTTGATGCTCCCCACTCCAGGAGATAAGGCAGTGATGGATGCCTATGAATTCTTGACAATGCTTCTCAAGTTTTAATGTGCATACAGAGAACTTAGAGATCTTGCAAAAATTCAAATTTCTATTCAGCAGCTCTTGTTGGGACCTAAGACTCTACATTTCTATCAAGTAACCAGGTGATGCTGATGTTCCATGGATGACACTTTGAATAGCAAAGGTATAGGTGATAACTTTCTATATTTTTCTGATCTGTGTCTCTTTTAGGTATCTTCACACACATTATATCACATGAGTCTCATGATAAGCCTGTAGATTGGCATGAAATGTATTGTCAGCAGATCTCTTTTAAAGAAGCTGAGTCTTAGAAGTTAAGTGATTTGATGTAAGTCACTCTATATCTGTTGTCCCAGAGCTCCTCCCGCTACACCATCCTGCTTCCATTGGTCTTTCCCACACCAAAACAACAACAATAACAACAAAAACTGTTTTACAGGTGGGTGCAATACCATAAAGATAAGACACATACAAGAATAGATTATGTTTTTAAAAAATATTAACTAATGATTTCCTTTCCATAAGAACAATGTTGTTGACCTGTTGTATCTATGGTGACTTTTAAGTGATTTTTCTGCCTTAGAAAATAGAGAAGACACAGCTAACAGCAGAGATAATACGGAACCTTAGACAAAAAGCTGGAAGAAACATATGCAACATACATGGATACCACATGATATGCTAGAAGAAAATATGTGAAAATAGGCCAAGGCTGAAGAACTCATAATATATGCTTATGACTAAAAAATAAAATAAAGGGAATATTTTTTACATGATTAGAAGGTGAATAGGATGTTTTCATTATGGACCTGAAAGATAAAGGTTCAAAAGACACTGATTAGACAACAATCTATAGAACTGTGATGCTTTTTAAATGTCTATGTGAGATTGTGGTGGTTGTGGGTTACACAATGGGAACTATGAGTAGAAATGTATTGGGGCCACTGTAACGTAGTGACAATGGACATTGGTTACCTCGTACTGTAGAATAATGGGATAATGGAAGCAGTTCCCTGTAGATATACTTTTAGTAAAGAGAATAGTTGGTAGTGGATCTTTAAGGAGGAAATGAAAACCTGATAATTAGTTAACAAGTTCATATATTTGTTCAGAAAACAGAGGATAAGAACCCGAGTCTTATGTGGAAAGAAAAAAAAAATAAAGAAGAGAACAAATTTAGGAGACGTTTTATGGGACACATAACTTGGTATCTACTTGAATGTAGAGTTCTGAAAGGGAAGGAGGAGGTAGAAATGACTCAGAAGCTAAAGTCAATGGAAATGAACGGTGAGTCACAAGTGCCCTTTATAGAGATAAGGAACAAAAGGAAAAGACAATGGAAGAGATGTTGCATTAAATTTTAAACAAAGTGAGGTACAGGCAGAAAATGTTAGTTAAGTAGGTATAGAACTCTAAAGATTCTATATACAAATTTTAATATTTAATACATAAGAAAAACAAATTGTTGCTTTTTACTTATGCAAGTTCTTTTTTGTTAAAAAGTAATTTTCCTTTTTAACAGTTTTCCATCTTTAATGAGGTATGCTAGACAAAATTGTTGTATGTGTTTAAAGAATATAGTGTTGTGTTTTGATACATGTGTACACTGTGAAATGCTCACTGAAATCAAGCTAATTAACATATCCATCACCTCATTTGTGTGGATTTACTCTTTTGAGTGGTGAGCCCCATCACTTAGTATTAACTCTCTTGGCAAATTTAAAGTATACACTGTAATGTTATTCATGATACTCAATGTCTTTGTTCTGGCTGCAATAACAAAATATCATAGAAGGAGTAGCTTATAAACAACAGAACTTTATGTGTCAAAGTTTTAGAGGCTGGGAAGTAAGATCAAGGTGCCAGTCGATGGGTAGATTTGGTATCTGGTGAGGGCTCTCTGAGTCCCAGTCAGCGCCTTCCTGCTTGTGGCCTTTCAAGGCAGACAAGGTGAGTCAATTCTTTAAGATCTCGTTTATAAGCTATTAGTCCCAGAGAACTCCTTTAGAGTGGGAAGAACCACCTTTTAAAGATCCCACCTGCTAAAGCGTCACAGAGGTAATTAGGTTTTTGGCATATGAAATTTGAGGGGAATCCAACCATACAGACCATAGTGATCACCATATTGTACTTTCAATCTCCAGGATGTGTTGATCTTGCATAACTGAATATTTGTATCTTTGCTCCACATTACCCTATGCCATTTGCAGAAGCTTGGATAAATCTGGACGACCTTATGCTCAGTGAGACAAGCCAGTCACAGAAAAACTAATACTGCATGAACTCACATATATGTGGAATTCAGAGTCAATTTTCTTTGTTCTTAATGATACTACTACTTATAATTAAGATCTATTTCTTCCTGAAAATAACACTTGCCTATTTTCTAATAACCTAACAAAGTGCATGTCATGTTTGCATTCATTTTATCAAGGGATTAAAAATAGTGCCTAAATCATATGCTATCTTAAAAATAAATTACCATAACATTACTCCAGTATTTAAAAACATAGTCACCTTTGATGGGGTATATGGGGGCAAAGAAAACACCGCCCGACAGAGAGGAACAGGCTTTATTTAGGAATACAACCTGGAAGGAGGCATCTGACTGGGGAGAGAGCCCACGAGAGTCAGAAACCCCGCCTCCTTACAGGCTAGGGGCTTTTTATGGGGCAAGGAAGGGGGAGGTACAGGAGTAGTCATGTAAGCCACTGGTTAGTGTGCTAGTGGCCATGTCATCTTGGGGCAGGGCAATGGTCAGGGGGTGTTTCTCTTTTTTCCTTTCTTCTCAGTCCTCCTCTGGCATGACCTCATGGCCAGACCCCACAGTGCCCACAACCTTTGCTTGTTTTATTTCTCAACAGTTTTGGGTTTAATAGTTTAGTTTTTTCAAAGAAAAGGTTTTCCTGAGAATTATGAGGTGTCAAACAGTTGCTGATATTGCCTAGGGAGTACCATATTAAGCAAAAAGAAAATCATCCCCAGGATTTTGTAATGAACATATCATTGATCACCTCCACAAAAGTTTTAGGGGAAAAGATCACCAAGCAGTAGGCTCCTCATATACACTCAGCTCTTATATAATCTGGCCTTTCATTATTCCCTCAAAGCTCAGGGGAAATTTTTTCCTCTTTAATTAAACTAATTTCCTCCACCTTAGGTATATGACTCAACACTTCTTATATCTGGGACAGTTCTCTCCTAATTAATAGTTCCCTCAATGGATTTCTTTCTTCTCCTTTTCCTATAATTCTCCATTGTATTACAAACATTAAAATAACAAAAATATTGCATTGATTCTATGTGCTGGAATATCACATTTTTGCTTTCATTTAGCAAAATAAATAAATAAATAAATAAATAAAAACCTGATATCAAAGTTCATGTTCTGCCTTCACTTATTATGGATAAATTCCCTTCTTACTTCTTAAAAACTGGTTTCTGCTTGCACCACACTATATATGTTCTCCAAAAGGTCACAGAGTGACAGTTTTATTTGTCAAATACGGCTTTTTTCGGTCATCATGCCTCTTCATCTTTCTGCAAGAGAGATGGATACGCACTGCTGATATTTCCACTTCTTCCTGGAAGTGTCTCCACTTTGGGATGCTGGGACACAGCATGGCCTCATCTTCCTGCTAAGGCCCTTTCCTTCTCTCTACCAGTTGTTTTACTTCTCTAAGAATCTGTCCTTGCTTTGCACCTCTTCTCTCTGTGCACTCATTTTTCTTGAAGAACGTTTTACCTTTTATTTTCCGATTCTAAACTTATGGTTAGAGTTCGAGGTGATCATTCCTAATTTTCACATGTCTGTAGCATGTCTTTATGTGGATGCTCCACCACCAGCATCCAATTCACCTCTGCAACTTCCACATCCAATAAATCACCTTCTCTAACCCCGAAGCAGGTGTTACATATGAGGTTAATATAGCTAATGTCATGAGCACCTATTCTCTTCCTGTGAAACAGCTTGACAAATACAACAACGGTTATAGTGCAATGCAGAGAATGATTGTGTTTTTAAAGCATATGTATTCTTATGCCTGGAGGAAGGTATGTCAAAACACCATTCATATTTTTCAATGGGTTTCAAGGTTAACTGATTTAAAAAAACATCATTCTACACTGAACATTAGTCATGGCCGTAAATAATCTTGAAAGCAAATGAAGTTAATTAATTTAATAAAAATATTCCAAAGTCATTGTTTCTTCTTTATACCATCTTTATATTGCTCCCACATTGATTTTACGACACCTAGATTATTATTAAAGGATTTTGGTTCAAATCTCAGCTTCTATTTTCCTGTCAGATTTCACTCTGCATGCCATCATGACTAATAATAGCCTTTCTTCTCATTCTTGTCTTCAGGGATCCAAACTTTACTTTTACCTCCTAAGCCCTCTTCTAGATTTTAAGATTCATCTCAGCCATACCATACCATACTATGCTGCAGGCTACCATTGCATTTTTACCATATTCTGCTCATCATGTGGTCTTTGGAGTCTCCTTTCCTGCTTGATCTCTCCTCACTGTTTTCCATTAATGCTACGATCATTCCTGCCTCTGGACTTGCTCCTACATACAGCTGCCATTTATTAAAGCTGAACAAAGTGACAAGCATCACCTCTCTTTCATATAACAAACCTGTGAGGTGAGTATAAGGACCTTCATTCAAAAGATCAGGAAACTGAATTTCAGAAACTAAGTAATTTAAGTCACACCCCTAACAAGTGGCAAAGAGAGTCAAATTCATGTCTTTCTACTATAACAGCAACACTGTCTCCTCCATTCTTTATAATCATCTACCTGTCTCAGCTGCTCTGCTCTGATATGTTCCTAATAGTCCAGTTAAAATGCATCAACACCATGAAGCTTTCGCTGATTGCAACATATTATAGGTCTTCTCCCTCTAGTCTCCTAGGGCACTCTTTACTAACACAGTTGCCTTGTATCATCTTTAAATAGTTGACATCAATGTCCTCAATTACACCCTTTTGGAATGGAAACATGTCTTATCATGTGCTTATAAATTTGTATCATTGAACATAGTTCTAGACATAGGATGTTGATATTAGAATGATATATGCTTTCAATAAATTGTTGATTGATTATATTTTATTAAAATGTCATTAATACCAATTTCTCTTTCCTTCTAGGAAGCTAAAAATAAATGTCACATAAAAATAGACATAAATATTTAATGTAAACTAATAATAGGTGATTTATAATGCCTATGTTACTTTTATATGCCAATAGCAAAATAAAGTCTAAGATGCAATCTTATGCTTACAGAAAGGGGCACAACATAGTATACCTTTTATCTGAATAGTCAGCTTTCTCTGACACCAATAAAAGAGTTATAATAGAGTAGTTTCATACACAGCTTTTCTTTTGTGTATATTCATCTGAATTTCAGTAATGACTTTTGGTGTAACAATATATCTCTTCAATTATATAATGCATTTCCCCCACAGTTTATAAATAATTATTATTTTTCATCAATCTGGCAGAAGATAAATGCTTTGAGATTATATAAAAATCACTTAAAATGGTTATGTCCATTCACTAAAAATAAGAAAATGACTTAGACAATTTCTTTTCATTTTGGTAGTTCTTTTAAGAAAGGCAACATTAATAATTCACATTAATATTAAATATATACATAGAAAGGTGAATTGCCTTTAATAACTACTTAAATGCAGGTAAATATATGTGCAAATAAGAATATGCAAATGTTTTAAGGCCAACAGTAGGAAGGCCCAAGTTTATGTACCATTGTTTTCATTGTATAGAGATGTGGATACAGATATAACCTTTTTCATAGATAGATACAGATATATCATTTTCTTAATATAGATATAAAATACTTGGAATAGGGTTATCCTTATGTAGATTGTAATTAACTGAAAATTTCCTCTAGATTCATAATCTTCTTTTCTGTATTTTCCCCTATTCTATGATGTTTCTTGAACCTTTATCCCAATCCCTGAGTACCCAGTTAACCTCTTGATTTCCTCTCTTGCAAAATCTGTCTTGAGGAAGTCTATTTCAAAGGTATTTTGTTGTTCATATTCATAAACAATAAGGCAATGAATTAACTCTCCAAAGAATATTTGAATATTTAGTTAATGAAAAAAGAAAAGGGTTGACTTTATTAGGTTAGATTGAACTACATAACACTACTCTTTGGGGACTTTAAAAGTTGATGGGTGTAGGTACATAAGGCTCAACTGACCATAAAATAAGTTTTAGGCATTTTTCATGGTCTTCCTGGAGACCAGGAGATTCAAATTGCCTCCTTAGCAGTTTGTAAACAGTATTTAATTGTCCAGTAAATAAACAAAGAGCAGTATGTGCTAATGATTCTAGTGCTGTGATGAACTTATCTAAAATTTGCTACCAGAAAGCCTGGAGTCTATTTTAATTTTAGCATACATTTAATTTTATTGCTTATAACCTTAAAAATACATGGGGAGGGTGCCGTGGTAGGTTTTCAATGTTTTGTGTGTCTCTAGGCTTTACCCTGCCCTGATTGTACAAGCAATCTTATTCATACCAAACAGAACATTTATTTAGATGGAAGTCTTAAAAGTGTTCTTACCTGATTTGGAGATCTTTTCATCTTTTTTAGTTTCAGGTACTGGAGTAAAATACATACATATACACATAGAAATAAAAGAAGAAAAATAAGCATTTGAAAAATGATCAGTAATAAGTATAATATTGATAGGCAGGTTACATTGCTTTTCTTATATCTTCTCAATTTCAATTATGGTTTAATCACTATATTTTAATCACTTTAACCACTATATTAATGGAAGATGTACTTTGGTAAACTATAAAATAATGTAAGCAAATGTAGTTTGATTTTAAAATCCCGTTTGCAAAGAAGTTTTATACTAATCAAGTAATTTGGCATCTAGTCCTTAATAAAAGCCAGTCTTCTTTGATTCATAAGAGTTTTCCACGTATTTAAATAAAGAAATAAACACTCTTCTGAAAAAAATACTGTAATATTTTCCTAATTTAAATAATTTTCTCTTTTAACTACCATACATTCAATTCATGGAGCTCCACCTGGTGGTTAACTTAATAATTTTAAAATGATATAATTACTATTTATTAGTACTTCTATTATTACAAATTTTATGAAATTAATTAAATTGTCCTAAATTCAGTATAATAATATAATCAAATATTGGAACAAATGATCTTCTCTTACTATTTTCATAGAATAATGCCTTTTGTCTAGAAAGTTCTAACTCAATATCAGTATGAAAAATAGTGTTTTCTATATACATAGTTTTTACAACTATCCAAATAACATTCATAGCACCATCCTAACTAATGTAATAGTGATCCTAGTTTTAAGTTGCCAGTTTATTCCTTTATTTAACTAACTTTGCAGAGGCTTATAGCTCTCTCCTCTTGGCATAGCATCTTCTTTTGACTAATGGGAGGGTTCTGGTAATTATAGTTGTGTCCCTTCAAATAGCAGAAAAGGCAATCTCATAATTGGGACATTTACTGAGCATCGCGACTATATGTCAGGCATAGCATTAGTTAGTTTTATTCATACTTTAGTCTAGTAGGTTCTCATTTTTTGTAGTTACAATATAAAAAGAAACACATCTGTCTAATTGCAAAATTGTATATTGTAGAGAATTACACAGTCATTCACATCCTACTTCCTTTAATACTCAGATGCACATCCTGTAAAAAGTGCTGTCAGTGCTATTATTGTACTTTGACACTTTTTGGCACATAATCCTCCCCCCTTTAGTTGACACATTTACTTAACTGGGTAGGATAAATTTGATGTTAATTTTTCTATGTGCATTAATAATATATAAAACATGATTTTATATAATTTTTGTTTATTGTCTATGTTTCCTTTCTAGATCTTAAGCTACAATAGAGCAAGAACTATGTCTTTTTTTACTGCTCAAATATCAGCGTTTGATCAAATAACTGACACTTGTTATGTGATCAATAATTATTGAATGAATAAATATGAAAGTTCGAAATGTTCCCTCTTGTGCATCTGTAGTCCTAGAAGAAGTTGATTTATCTGGTGCTCCTAGAACTAGAGATAAAAATTCAATACTGCGTAGCTTTTACATTTAATTTTATTTTAGAATTATTTTTTCTACTAAGTGGTGTCTTTCCATGTCCAACTACAGCAAGTATGACCTTCATTAACTTAATGATTTCTTCTGTGATTGGGTTTCCTTATGTTATCCGCTTTGTCTATGCCAGTGGAGACTAACAGGAAGTCATCTGTAACTCCTTCTTCCACAATAAAATAATTCTCTCTTTTGGTGGTGGATTTTAATGAGTTTTTTAACTTTATTGGAAAGGAAACAACTCCTATGTTTTTGTCGGTACCTTCTTTATTGAATTATGCTAAAACTGAGAATATAATTAACTTTCAAACAGATTAGGAGACATAGGAGTAATGAGAATTAATGTTTCTGGAGAATTTATTATGGCCCAAGTCCTGGTCAGCTGTGAATCTGCATTATTTCATTATTTTGTGAAGTAAGTGCTATTTTTATTCCCATTTACAGATGAGGCAGTTGAAGCCTATAGAAGTCAAGTGATTTTCAGAATCTCATCCAGCCACCAAGTGGCGTCAACAGGGCTCCATCTGCCCAGCCTATTCCCCCTCGGGCAGGGCATATCACAGGGTCCAGACCGAACAACCCAGGTCTCCTGAATTCTCTCTTTCTGAAATGCATCTGATTTAAATATCTTCATTTCTCAGAGACAAATTCTTACAAGTATAAGTCTTTCCTTACTGTGATTTTGCTAATTAAATTGAGGTCTCTCTTTGAAAGAGCCTTTCTTGCTGTCTACTTTGCAAAGGGCTCTTACTGCTGTCAATGATGTTGTCATTGTAACCTTGAATTGGAATTGTCTTAGCTTTAATGTTTGTCGGAAGGTCTTTTGGAGAAAATAAGTGTGGAGAATATTTTTATAAGCCATGAGTTCAAAACGACCAGAACCAACTTTTACACAGAATTTCATAACCACACCTGTGAGCTTTCACTAACAAGCATGCACATGTCTTGTGACTCTTTCACTATACTGGAACTACTGGCTTTGAGTATTATGTAAACAAGAAAACCTTAGGGTAAGTTATGTATTCTCTTGGAGTATAAAGAGCTTATAATTATGCATTGTTATGCATAAATGATACTTCTAAAATGCTTGAGGCTATTTGATGATTGTTTTCTGAAATAGAATAACCGTCCCCTTTAATGTTTTCATTGGTAAATTTGTGCCAAATTGAACCAAAATAATAGGTAGTGATATTTAATTTTTCTACATATACTACACTGGCTATAATAATTTTCAAATGTTTCTCTTTTTTCTTGACAGTCATATTTCTTCTTATTTTTAGCCCCTACATGTTGTGAAAAGAAAAATCTTAGATACAATACATTTAACAGAATTTGTTTGAGCAAAGAATGACTCATGAATTAGGCACTCATACAAGTCACAATAAAGTTAGTAATATTATCACCATTTAGTAAGAAGTAGTTGAAAAACCCAAAAAAAGTACTGTCACTATCTAGTAAACATAGACTGTCCTTTTCATGTGCTTGCATATTGTAAAGAAAAATAATTTTTAAACCTTGTAGTGAAAACAAAAACAGATGTTCAGAAAGCTCTGATCATCAGTGTGAGCCATTGGCTTTTAGAAACCACACAAGGAAGCAAAATTGAAAAATCTCCTGATTAGCTACGGCTAGGCACCTGTCCTATTGGGCCATGTGTGATGGGGCCTTTGCCTTATGTGGGCATGATGTGATGAGTTGGTTGCCTGTGATTGGATGAAGCTCAGCTGTTTGTGATTGCCTGATATTGGGCTATTTGTTACAAAAAATACACTAAGTTAGGTTTTGATTTGTTTATGCACTAAGTTAGGTTGCAGTTTATTACATAGGAACTCAAAGTACAGAAATAGCCCCAGGCCAATGGCCTCCTGTTTATTTAACAATGTGTTAGCATGCCTTATACAATATTCTTATTAGAACTAAACTTTCCTGGAATGAATTAATAGCATGTAAGATAACATGTGATTCACTAAATAGTGGCATCCTTTGAGGCTCAATTGTAGAAATTTAAGCATGTGGGGGAAAGGAGGACATGCTGTCAGATGCAGGCCAATTAATTTTTTATATCATTAAAGATTTGAAAGCACTCTGGAATATTCTTTCCCAGGGATAAGGTTTGTCTCTAAGGTTAATAATAAAATGAGCTCAAATGGTAAAAAAAAAAAAGAGTGAGTTTATGGGTCATAATAATGGGTCATATAATCTGGCTTTAAAAGCTAGCTCACTGATTGTGACCTTGAGCATTTCTTTTTGTTTTGTTTTGTTTTTGTGGTACTGGGGATTGAACGCTGGGGCATTCTACCTCTGAGCTACACTCCCAACCCTATTTTTTTATTCTTTATTTTTGAAACCAGGGTTTCACTAAGTTGTGGAGGGCCTCACTAAGTAGCTGAGGCTAGTTGCAAACCTCGATCCTCCTGTCTCAGCCTTCCAACTACTGAGATTACAAGCATGCGCCACCACGCCCGGCTATCTTGAGCATTTCTTAAAACCACAAGTCTCCTTTTTGTCATTGCTAAAATGGAGAAAATAATGTAAAATTAATGTGAGTGTTATTAGTGATAAGAGCATCACTATTTTTAAACTATGCTCATAAACTTAAATTGCATGATCTCTCCAGGCAATTTTCTCTTTTCTTACAGAATTGGGACTTCATCCTTGAATATGCAAAATAGGAATTGATATGTGAGAAATTGTGGAGATATTTTTCTAAGGTGAACAGCTCTTTTATTAGACTACTTGGTCATTAAGAGCTCAATGCCTCATTTTGTGGA
>PVJS01046396.1:0-15844 GCA_004027185.1 Glis glis
TCTTGGACTGGGACTGAATTAGTGGTTGCTCCGATCCTAAGACTCCAGCTCTTAGACCGGTCGACCAGCTACTGGTTCCTCTGACTCTCCACGTGCAGTCAGAACCTGGGACTACATTGCTTCAAACTGTAAGCCCATCTGATAAATCCCTTTTTCAAATATACTCATTCTGTGAATTCTGTTAATCTAGTGAACCCTGTCCAATACACATACATACACATATATTTTATTACACCAAATCTATCAATTTCTTGGGAAGTAGATGAGAGGTTGGCAGTATCTTTGTAAAATGAATGCACCTTTTTCTTTCTCTGAAGATGAAAGTTATGTAAATGGGTGTGTTGAACTGCAGCAGAATTTTTGGATAAACTGGCTCAGCATTAATTTTACTTTACTGTATTGTATGAAGCATTGTCAGAGGACTGGTAGTAACTCTACCTGTGCCGAAGCCCCAGGAACCTGGATCTCTCCTGGAAGAATTAGAGCAGGAGCAGGCTGAGTCTATGTTGCTGTGGGTACTGCTTTCCTGGGCAGCTGGCTCGCTGCTCTATGGATGTCTGCTGGGGCTTGGATCCATGTGCCTCTCTGGCCAATAGACCCAAGGCACTCACCTGCTCTTTCTTAAAACATTATTATATGAAGCCAGACCAAATGGAGCATGCCTGTAATTACAGTTTTTAGGAGACTGAGAGAGGAGGATTACAGGTTCAAGGCCAGCCTCAGCAACTTAGTGAGACCCTGTTTCAAAAATTAAAAATAAGCTGGGCATGATGGCACACACCTGCAATCCTAGTACTTGGGAGGCTGAGGAAGGAGGATTGCAGGTTCAAGACCAGCCTCAGGAACTTGGCAAGATTCAGCAACCTAGTGAGACCCTGTTTCAAAACAAAAAAATAAAAAGGGCTGGGGGTATAGCTTGGAGGTATAATGCCCCCGGGTTCAATTCCCAGTACCAAATTAAAAATTAAAAAAGGACTGGGGGTGTAGCTCAGAGTAAAAAGCCCCTGGGTTCAATCCCCAGTACCCATAAACCCCCAAACCCAAAACATTATTGTATGAAACTAAATAATTATCAATACCCTCTCCCTTCTTCTCTCCTTCCCTCATTAAATAGCAATAATGTGTCAAAATGAGGTGGCTTCTTTGATGCCCTGGAAAAACACTTTCATAAATTAGAACTCAATTAACATTTTAATTTTGTCCCGTCCCGTTGTTCAGAATTCAGTCAGCTGCAAGGACCTTGCATAACATACATATGGAGCATTCATATGTACTTCTTGATTCTGTATGCCACCCTTATATTTTGAGATTTGTCCATACAAGTCAGCTCGCATTTGATAATATCCTGTCAATTAAACTAAACCTTGTTTTCAAAGCCAAATATCACAAGTGCCTCAGGCACCTGCAAAAAAAAAAAAAAAAAAAAAACCAGCACACGGGCTCAAGTGGATAGTTAGGTGTGCAATTACTTGATTTATACACATGTGTGTTTCTGAAAATTACAGCTGCAGGGTTTTGTGGTCTCTGTGGGGGTGTGAACCGTTTTGCTGGCAAGCCCATCATGCCTTCCTTTGGAAATTTGGCTCCAAACATAAATTCCCCTCCCATCACTGATGGAGAACAAAGTCTGTTTGTCACTTTTCCATTTGCCTTCCATAATGATTCAGAAAGAAAACAGTTTTATTTTTGCTGCTCTAATTGGGAATTGCTGATTCATCTCACAAGTCCAATCATCTTCACTTTTCATTATACAAATACGAGCTAATGGTACTGTGGATGTGGTACAAGTTGGCATGACCTGACTACTTGTCTATTTGCTTGAGGGAACACACTTCTTTCCACAAAACTCTTCTTCTTTATTGGAGTCTGAGGTATTCATTCAAAAGAAGGTTCTGTTATTCTTTTGGTTTTGCAACTACTGAAAAACAATGCTTGCCTTGAAGTTCTATATATATACTTTTAACCTTTTGGCTTAGCTGAAGAAAAGCTTATTACTGCAAGCAGACTCGATCTCTCATGATAGTACAACACTCTGGGGACCTTATCATCGCGCTGTCTAGTTGAGTAATTAAATGCAGGGTAGATTTACAGTTCAGTGGACTTGTTCATGATGGGGTGGCAGCCATATCCTCTCTCCCTTTTGAATCTTTTAACTTCACACTCTAGCTTTGTATCAGGGTGACTGGAAAATGTGAAATCAAATATTAAAGAGCAAATACAGACTATAAAGGGGGTGGCACATTGGGAAAAGAAAAAGACAAGGACATTGAAGGATTTTGCCGTCCAAGCAAAGGGAAATTATTCTAACTTGTGTAACTTTGCAGCTTTGTTAATATTAGAAGATGTAGCTATTATTAGATTGCCTTTTCATGAGGAAATTAAACAAGGTCATTTCAGTAACACTCAGAAAATTCACACTTTCTGCAAAACCCCTATTTCCTCAAGGGGCTAATAGGAGCTCAACATGGATAGAAAAACCACTTCTTTCATCTATTCTCAGAATAGTTACCTAGAATCATAATGGCTGGAGATTGAAAAGGCCTATTCAGCTCTCAGCTGCAGCCTCCAGGGGTCTGGGCAGCATTTTCCTTGTTCATTCTCCACTGTTTTGTATGGCTTTATTTTAATAGCCTCAAAGCTTTCTTCGCTTCCTTGGAAAACTTGTTCCAGACTCTAGACAATTTCATCACGAAAATTACTTTCTTACTAGAACTTAAAAGGTGTCTCTATTTTTAAAAAAAAAACTTATATTTGACAAATAAATGTAGGTAGAGAGTTTGGCATGCCTTGACTAATTTTAAGCATCTCAGATTTGAGGGAAACCTCTGTTTTTATGCCAAACGGGCAATAGTAAAAATTTTTAAAATGAGTTTTTTTAACAGCATGCAAATTTGAAAATGTATTTGGTATTTATGGAATTATCTTTCAATCCAGTATAACTGCAGAGAAGCATAGCTAAATCAAAGAGTAGAGCTGGGTGTGGTGGCGCATGCTTGTAATCCCAGTACTTTGGGAGGCGGAGACTGGAGGATCCGGGTTCGCGGCCAGCCTCAGCTCTCTCTCTCTCCCTGTCTCTCTCTCTCTCTCTACCTAGTGAGGCCCTCCGCAACTTCGTGAGACCCGGTTTCAAAATAAAGTATAAAAAAATAGGGCCGGGGGTGTAGCGCGGAGGTAGAACGCCCCTGGGTTCAATGCCGGGTACCGCAAAAAAAAAAAAAATGAGTAGATGTTCATTTGTTATCTTCACCTTTGAAATCAAGCATCCTCTTGATTTCTCTTAATTCAAATATCCCCTAACCTTGCCATTGCCCAAGGGTATTTTTTTATTGTATAAGAATAAACAAATTACTAATCCATTATTGTTTGAAGAATGGCTTTTTAGTGTATTCTGCTTTCCCTTTTATTTTAAGAAAAAAATTAAGAGGCATTTCTTCATAGGAGACAGATAAGATAGTCTGTACCCATGTTATAAATAGCAGTACTATATACATATCAGCTGTCTCAAGTCATTCTTGTGAACAAGGAAGTTATAAATACTACAAATGGATAAATACATGCACGGAATATTCACCACATAGCTTGTTAACATGTCTGGTTTGTCATTGCTAATTGAACAGCTATTTTCATCTTCTGGGAAATTAGCTAAATTTATATCTGTATTTTATTTATTTACTCATTCAAATAAACTTGTTGAATATACACTATATGTTGAACACTGTTGTAGGTGCTGAGGATTTAATGGCGATTAAAACAAATTATCTTTCCTTGTAGAACTTATATTTGAATGGTAGGAGGCAGAATAAAAACAAGCAAGTAAATATATGGCTGTCCAATGGTGGTGCATGGTATGGGGAAAAATCAATAGGGTAAAGAAGATAGGACCTCCCGTATGTGTCTGTGTATGCACAGGTGTGTGAATTCATGTGCCTGTGTTATGCTGGGAGGAGGTGGTGGCCGCATACAGGTAGTCAGTATCACAAGGTGATCATGGGAGGAGAGGACCCAAACTGAGCCCAGACTTTACTGGCTGTCAAGATTGTTGAATACAAAAATACAAAATGATACTGATATGATTAAATAATATGAGAGCTGACTATTGGATTTAGGAAAATGGAGATCATTCGTGAATTGGATAAGAACATTTCAGTTGAAGCAGTAGGGCCAGAAGTATAAGGATTCTAATGAAAGTTGAAAAAGAAATTGGAGACACTATATTAAACACTGTTTCTCAGAGTTTTCTTCCAGGGCAAGGAATAGACAGAGTAATCACTGAAATTATTGTAAGACTATAGGATTTTCCTTTTTCTTTCAGCAGTGGAAGAAATAATAGGATATTTGTAAATTGATGGAAAGAGTTGATGTGTGTGTGTGTTGGGGGGTAGGTAGGGAGGATGGAACTGGGTGATGCGAATTCCCAGAACTATGTCCTCCTGTGTGTGGGAGTGGATAAGTGAGATGGGATCTGGAAGATAATGTGCCATAGAAAGACTTTGGAATGACTGTATGATGATGATAGTAATGATCTAGTAGAGTCTGAAAGAATCGTGACAGAAGAGGAGAGAAACAGGTCAATAAAGGGGCCGTTGCAATGTCTTCGAGTAGCAGAGGTATTGGGTTGTGGTGAAAGAACAAATGAGAACCGGGCTTAGATATGGACTGAGTGCTCGTCCACAGTGACAAGAGGGAAAGCAGAAAGCATTGGGAGCGATGTGTAAATGGGAGGTGGAGTTGGAGAATCTGTGAACGTTATCCCCTCCATTTTTCCATTTCCTCAATGAAATTGGAGGGAATTTGAGGATTAGGATAACTGAGGAAGTATGATGTGGAGAGTAGAGGATAAACCAAGAGATAGCAGCCCAGAAGACTGGGAGGGGACTAGACCAGGGAAGTGTAGTGGGCCTGAATTAGTGGGCATGACTACCATGTAGGTCCAGCCAGGGTGGGTTGGTTTTTCTCTACATAGTTAGCTTGAGAGGTAAGAACAGTGTATGTAATCAGTTGTAATTAACTAAATTTGGGATTTTTCCAAGAAAATATGCTAGAAGGGGGATGGATTAGTGGGGGGATGGTCTTGACTGCACATGAAATTTAAGCTACAGAGGGATATGAGGACATGGAAGTAGATGAGAGAATGCGGAAACATGTTAGAATCAGTGTCTCAGTGAGGTAAAAAATTGGTTGGAGGAAGGGAGCTGGATACAAACATGCAACCGGTCAGAGACTGGGAACCTTGAAACCCAGTTCTATATAAAAGGACATTCTTAGATGAAAACTTGATTTGTAACCACAGGTATTCATCACACCACTTTTTCTTGGCTTGTGGTATCACATTTCCCTCTTTATGCTTCTCCCATAGTAAAAAAAAAAAAAAAATCCTAGATGAGTCCTTGAGATTTGGTTTCCCATTCTACTTGTATCACATCATGAGGCTAACTAGAACATATATATTGTGCTTTACGGTTAAAGCACATACAGATATTTTAGTCCTCACAAAAATGCTATACATCCACACTTTACAAAAAGAGAAAATTAAGTCTTGGCAGATGTTTAGAAATTTCAGAGAGGTCAAAGGACTGCTGACTCCAATTCCAAAGGCAGAATTAGTTCCTCAAATAGTTTAGTCACAGTGTGTGCACACATGTATTCCATAACTTCACCTTCCCAACACACCTGTACATGCGTGCACACGCGTTAGCGCACACATATACACCATTTTCAGAGAGGAAATTTTGAAAAATTAAGTGTTCTTTTGTAACTGTTTTTGGCATTGAATGATGTTTCCCTTGTCCTTCTGCATCCATTCTTCTAAAACCTTCCCTTTTTCCTGGGTTAATCCATTCTGCTCACTATAGCCAGAATTATCTTGAAAACGAGCAAAGTTGATGATGTAACTTGCCTCCTTCCAAGTCCTTCAACAGCTGCCCTGTATTCTTAGGATTAGGTAAATTCCACAACTTGGCCTATGACACCCTGCATGACTAGGTTTCCGACTATCATTCATTTGTCCACTGTCGTATCCCCAGGATCTAGCCCAGTACCTGGAACACAGTAGTAGCAACTAACCTTTACATAGCACATAGGCAATCTGTTCTAGGGAATATATGCCTGCAATTGTATTGTGATCCTTAATTATTGAAATCTATTTCTATTTTTATAGCCATTTAATCCTCACAAGAGTCCAGGATGTCGGTACCATTATCATTCTCACTTCCTTAATTAAAAGGCTGAGGTGCAGGGATATGGGGTGGCCTGTCTAAAGTTTCATGCCTATCATATAGCAGAGATGGGGCCTGAACCATCCAGGCTTTCTCCAGTACCCACAGTCTTCATCACCACACACGACTTCTCTGTCACCTAACACAAAATGAGTGAATGAAGTTGCAGGTGAATGAAATTACTGTCTTCTTCATGACCATTCTACATATATTATATCACACTTTCTCTTCCACGTTTCAGTGAGGGATACTTTATTCCTTATTGTTTAAACTTATGCTATTGAAGGCTTTTCCTAAAAGATACCTGACTTTGTCTATGCACATGGAAAGATCTCATCTCCTGAATGTGTTCTAATCTGTATCTCTTATAGTTTGGACCTAGAATGTCCCCCAAAGGCTCATGTGTTGAAGATTTGGCTCCAACTGGTGGAGCTATTGGGAGGTGGTGGAACCTTCAGGAGGTAGAGCCTAGTTGGAGGAAGTAGGTCACTGGGGGGTGTGTCCTTGAAGGGTATATTTTGCCCTGCCCCCCACCCTGCTTCCTGGCCACCATGAGGTGAGCAGCTTTACTCTGTCATACCCTCCCCACCATGATGTTCTGCCTCCCCACAAGCCCATGGCAGAGCCCAGCTACTATCAACTCAAAACTATGAGCCCAAATAAATCTTTACTCCTTTAAGATTTATTCCTCAGGTATCTTGTAGAAATAAGAATCCAGTCTTCACTGTGACAAGAATATTTTCTAACATTATTATTGATCAAAAGAAAGGATAAGGTAATCCGTCCAAAGAACTTTAAAAGCACTTTTATTTTTCATTTTCACTTTCCTTCATTTTCTTTGTAGCATAGAGGGGCAAATCAGGACTTCAAAACAAATAGAATCATGGGAATAATTACAGTATGAAGCCTGCCTACTAACAGAAGTTTGACCAAAAATGTGAAAATGTTAAATTCAGCAGAAATCACCATTTTCCACATATACATTTACAGTCCAATTGATTCCCTTCTCAAAGAGTTGATGTTTTTGATAGTAAAAACAGAGAACTTCAGACATTTTGAGAACCTAGGGAACAGAGGTGGTCTCCTTTACTATAATGGCTCATTCTTTGTAGGAGTTCCTTCTATGGATCAGGGCTATTCCCATCTGGGCTAGACTAGCCCTTGTCAAAAGTTGCTATTTTTACACAAATTGTTTTAGTCAACTCTTACAGGTAAGGGTTTCTTTTTTAATCTTCTTCCAATATCTGCTTATCGGAACTCTGAGATGTTGGGACTCACTTTTGCCTTTCTGGAACATGGACCGTGGATCTGCTCCACCACCATGCAGATGGAAAGTCTATACTTGAGGATTAGTGTGCTCCTGCTGTTGCCCTGTGCTAAACTCCTAAACATCCATTCGAATAAGATGTTAAGCTCCAGGTATCTTCTATCCTTGAGCCCATCCCCTTTTCCCTATTTTTACAGATAATTCCTCTTATATTGTAGCATATAGCATAGAATATGACATTCGGTATGAAATCTGACCTTCTTTGTTTTAGCTACTGTACTTGCACTAAAAAAGGTATTTAGTCTCATTTGTTATTTGTTCAATGTTATTTTTGGCTATATTGGTCCCATATTGAATTTATAGTCAACTAAACCCCAACATGTCTTTAAATCTGTATTATATGGGTGATTAAGTTTTCAACATAGCACTACTGTTATTTTTCTGTTTCAAAAGTTTCAGAATTTCCCTTCTAAATTTCCTTTCTTGAATCCAAGGGTTATTGAGAAATACTTCCTTCTAGGCATTAATTTTTAGCTATGACTTTATTATTGCTTTATAATTTTTTGCTTTATAGATAAAGTCTGTATGATATTGATTCTTAGGAATTTATTGAGACCTAGTTTGTGGCCTTGTTCAAAGTTAATTTTTCTAAATTTTCTAATTTTGCTTGAAGCAAATGTGTAGTCTCTGTTGACATAAAGTTTATTAGAGCCTTTTCTCATTCTATGAGAAATATACTTTATTGGGTCTGCTCAATTTATCAGCAGTTATTACTTAATAATCTCCAACTGTGATTATTGATTTATACATTTCTCTTGTAGTTTTGCCAGTAGTTGTTACATGACATTTTCAGCAAGTTGTTATATGCACAGATTTATGATTATACATAACCAGAATGTATCTGTTTTTTTCCTCATGATCATTTTTACTTTCAATTATTTTTGTCTCATTCTAGCTTTCTTTGATCCATGTTTGTGTGCAGTCCTTTCTTTCTATCCCTCTCTCTTTAAACTTCACGTTTAATATCTCTGAATCTTTAGAAACATCTGTAAGTCTTTGGGTCATTTTTATTTCTCTTAATTACTATTAGATTGAGATTTGCTGCTGACATTGTGTTCTGATTGCTTTCTTCAATTTAGTAAGGGTTTTATTTCTCTTTAATTTTTTCTGTTTAATTTTTTTTCTGTTTTCCTAATATCCACCGAATAGTTTTAATATGCCCTGAATATTATTTTATTCTGACTTGAAATGTGGTTATCCTTTACTCAAATTTATGCTAAAGCTTAGGCTTTCTAATCAGCTTTTTTAAGCTTATAAATATCTCTATATTCTAGTTCAAGAATGTTTTAGTCAGCTTTTTCATTGCTATGACCAAAATACCTGGCGAGCACAACTTAGAGGAAGAAAGGTTTATTTGAGGCTCACAGTTTCAGGGATCAATCCATGATGAGCCAGCACAGAGTCAGAAGTAGCTCGGAGGCAGGGCAAGATGAAGAATGAAAAGCAGCCCTCACATCATGGTGACCAGGAAGCAGAGAGAAGGGGAGAGGGGGCAGGGACAGACACTATCCTCAAGACCACACCCTTGGTTACCCACTTTCTCCAAATATTTTCTGCTTAGGAACCTGACTGCATTTCCTAACACATGAACTTCTTGGAGGGACATTTTAAATACAAGCCATAAGAAAAAAATGAAGTCTTCTATGTGATCTTGAGTTTTACGTCTTGATTTTTATGGACATTTTCTTCCTTTTTAGATCTTTCTTTTCCTTATGGTCATTGCTTTCTTTTCTTTCTTTCTTTTTTTAAATATACCTGCATTGGTGCATTGTAATCTCACATCATAATGAAGTTCAGAGTGACAGGGACACACATGTGCACAACACTTGGTGAGCTTCCCCCTGGCTCCCTCCCCTTTCTTAACAAAATATTTCCTCAAGATATTTATTCACCCTTAATTTTCATGTGTTTATAGAATCTTCCTGGATTTTTTTTCTTGCTGGAGAACATGTCAAAGGGGTTTTTGTGTGATAAGCTTTTTGAAGCCTTCTGTGCCTGCGAGGTTTTTATTTCACACTCAAAGTTAAATAAAACATTTAGTTGGAAATAGAATTCTGGTTTAATGTGCGGCTTTTTTTTTAGAGCTTTGAAAGTGTAACTCCATGGTCTTCTTAAATATAATGTTGTCCTTGAGATTTTCAATGTCAATCTCATTCTAACTCCTTTCTGAGTGATTGGATTTTTTTCTCTCTGGAGCCTTAAAGAACTTTTAATTTTCACTTGACACTCTTAACTTTTCAATATAACATGTATCAGTGTGGAGTTATCCTAATTTATCTAGTTTCCCATTATACATTCTTTCAGTCTAAGCTCTTAATTCTTTTTTAGTTCTGAGAATTTTCAGTCATTATTTCTTCTGAAATGTCTTGCCCTACTGTTTATTCTTTTCCTATAATGTATTATGTTGACTTTTCTAGTCTCAATATTTTTGTAGCTTCTCTTTCATTTTTCATTCTTACCATCTCTCTATCTTTCCATGATATTTCTGGTGTCCTCTTTTTGTTTTTAACATAGTTGTGGTAAAAACTTTGGGTGACATATCCACAATTATTTCCCCTTCTTTATTTACTTTGTAGGACAATGTATACCCAGACCCATGGAATATATCAATATTGATTTATGACAATCTAGAATGTTAAGTTGACATTGGGCACCTAGAAATGATCACATAACCTTAAGAACATGCTCCAGACATTAAACTTTAGGATGCTATGCCACTTTTGAAAGACTAGAGACAGTGAGGGAGAAGGCAGCCAACATGACTGATTAATAGTGCCCTTTTGCCTACACTGGCAAATGGGGTCCAGGTCAGATTTGTTTTAGGACAATTAAGAAATATTTTTGCATCCTGTGTGTCATGTCACTATGCATTTCCTTCTCATTATTAATATGTTTGAATGCATTATTTTGTTTGGCTTTTTCTGGCTAAGAGAATGTGTATGAAAGTGTGCTGGGGACTTGTGGGATACCTTTCTTTACTGTTACTGGGATAATACCAGGAATACCTGGTTGATTATTCCTTATCCAAGGTTCTCGGGACCAGAGAATTTTAGATTTTTTTTCAGATTTTATAATATTTTCATTTATATAATAATATAACGAAAATTGGGGGAATGGGAACCAAGTCTAAACATGAAACTTATTTCTGTTGCCTATATATCTTATACACATAGCCTGAAGGTAATTTTTACAATATTTCCAGTGTGCCTGCATTTTAACTATGATTTGTCACATGAGGTCAACTATGGAATTTACCACTTAAGGTATGATGTCAGTACTCAAAAAGTTTCAGCTTTTGGAGCAGTTTAGCTTTTGAAATTTGGGATGAGATATAAGATTCCCAATCTGTAATAATGTTCATTCCTACTAATTATTAATGTTACTACTGTTAATTATTATTACAAAGGAGTGTAAAGGTAAAATTCTTTTGGCCCTAGGAATGAGCTCGTTCTTTGACTTTCTTCCTCTGGTCTTTCATTGCCTGGCTGGAACCCCAACTGTCTTCACTACTAACCATCTCTGCCAGTGTCTAGATTTAACCCATCAGAACTCTTTGTATCTAAATACTGCTATTAGCCTGTTGCAAGTTCCATCACCACTCAATAATCCTGTTGAGAAAACTCTCACTGAATTGGATTAGTTGAATAATTGCTCAGTATTCTTGGGTTTTTGACCCACCTATATAATCTTGATCTTGACTATTTTTTTTGCCTTAACAATCCTTCTTTGCTGTCCAGATGCTGTTATGCTAGGGGTTCCAAAGTTAAGACTGCATTCTACTGGGAACACAATTATGAGTTAAAAATGGCCCCTATCTTCTAGGAGATAGTAATCTAGAAAAGAGATAAACAGGTAAGCAATAATTATAATATAACCTCAAATATACTATAAAAGAGAGACTAAAGCCATAGAAATAAAGGAGAATACGAAGTTTCTTTGCTCAGAGAAGTTGTAAATTAATTCATAGAAATGGTGACACAGGAACTGAGGCTTGAAAATTCAGTGTTTTCATTCCAGGAGAGAAAATGTCGTGTACAAATATGGAAATGGGATTGTGAAAAAGCATGACATCGTTGAAGGATTTAAGCTTGCAATTCATCTGCACCCTTTCGAGCACTTATGCTCTAGGTGTAACAGGGTGAGAGACTGAGAATTTAAAAGCACAGAGTGCACCAAATCAACCATGTTATTTATTTTCTCCTATGAAAGTATGGGCTTTGTTCTTGGAGGATGGGAACACTGGTACAGTATTTCTTTGGATTAACTCCCTCCCCCAGAATAAATAGTTTCTAGTTTGAAGGTCTGGAGTCTGATTCCATGAGCCATTCAGTATTTCTTTTCTTTCTTTTTTTTTTTTTGCGGTACTGGGGATTGAATCCAGGGGCATTCTACCTCCGAGCTACATCCCCAGCCCTATTTTTTATTCTTTATTTTGAAATAGGGTCTCACTATGTTGCGGAGGGCCTCACTAAGTAGCTGAGGCTGGCCGCGAACCCAGATCCTCCGGTCTCAGCCTCCCAAGTACTGGGATTACAAGCGTGCACCACCACGCCCAGCTCGCCATTCAGTATTTCTATATGCCATTACACTCAAAGCAAGTGACCGAAAGAGAAATGGTAGGCCTTTTACATGGGTAGAAAAAGAGAGTGGCTAATATTAATGATAGTAAAATTCTCAGTGGAGAAGAAAGGATGAATTTGGAAGGGAGAGGTAGAGAATGAAAACCCATTTGGCTGTAGTGACTTCATTGGGGCATTTTGGAGAAGTAGAAATTGGTTACTAAGTTCTTACTTGGCCCCTGGAAGACTTAAAAATATCAGAAGGGATGAACAAAGGTAGGGGCTCAGCTCTGAGAGGCAGTCTTGATTACCACCGTGCAGCAGAATGAACCATGACAACAAGAATGATCTGCCACTCTCCTGGGACCTAGAGAGCAAGGATGTCGGGAACCAGTATGGCCGATTGTGCCCTTCTTGTTAACAGTGGCAAACAGGAGCTTGGGGTCTAGATTATATTTGATTTTAGAAAATGAAGAAGTACTCTTTTTTTTTTGCATCTTAAGTGTCACTAAGCACTGTGTTACCAACATATTAAAGCACAGTATCTTATTTTTTTAACAAAGGTGTGGACATTTTGAAGATAAACTAATTGTTTTTGGAACTTTAGCAGCTGACACTGTGCTTCATGCAGAACAGGTTATTAACAGATATGTGCTGACCAAACAAATGAAATGACTTAGGAATTCAGAGAGGTTGATACTGCTGTGTACTGTAGATCTTATCAGTGTAACTAGGTAAATGGGTAACTTTCAGACCCACTGTCTTTTTTTTTTTTGCGATACTGGGGATTGAACCCAGGGGCATTCTACCTCCATTCTGCCTCCGTGCTACACCCCCGGCCCTATTTTTTATACTTTATTCTGAAACCGGGTCTCACGAAGTTGTGGAGGGCCTCACTAAGTAGAGAGAGAAAGAGAGAGCTGAGGCTGGCTGAGAACCCGGATCCTTCGGTCTCTGCCTCCCAAAGTACTGGGATTACAGGCGTGCGCCACGACGCCCGGCTCACTCTCTTTTTCCTTTCTTTTCTTTTCTTTTCTTTTCTTTTCTTTTCTTTTCTTTTCTTTTCTTTCTTTCTTTTCTTCCTTTCCTTTTCTTCCCTTTGTCCTTTCCTTCCTTCCTTCCCTTCTTTCTTTCTTTCTTTCTTTCTTTCTTTCTTTCTTTCTTCTTTCCTTCCTTCCTTCATCCCTCCCTCTCTCTCTTTCTTTCTTTCTTTCTCTCTTTCTTTCTTTCTTTCTTTCTTTCTTTTTCATCTTTCTTTTTTTGTTGTTGTCTATTCATTTTGCAATGCTAGGGATGGAACTCAAGCATAGACGGGAAGTGCTTTACTGCAGAGCTATACCCCCAACCCTTCACACCCACGTTCACAGTACTAAAGATCTTTGTGCTTCAGACTCATTATGATTTAGTTTTTCTCAAGGGACAAAATGATGCACATTTAATTGTAATGACAATTTTCTTCCATTTCTCTGACATGAAGATTACTGTCAACAAGGAGAAATTGGCATGAGTTTATTGAGAATGTTATCATCTTAAACCATACACAGTCGAAGACTGTGTTCCTTTACTGAAGCTCTGTCATTATATATACAAGGGATCCTTGCTAGGTGCCCTCATTATTCTCTCTGTAAGTTTTAAGTCTGTGGTTCCTGAACCATCAAAAAAGGGTACTTTTCCCCATTTTGATTTAAATATGTTTTCATCTCCTAATATTAATTCTAAATATGGCAGGAATTTTTTAGTTCACATTTTTTATGTGTGTAGATTACCAACATATTACTAGTGAGTGTTGTGAAAAGTGCACATCATTCATTAATCATGTAACCTCAAACTACCATTCATGGGTAGCAATTATATGTTAATATGCTAAATGCCTTTCAGATTTCAAGAAGTATATTTGGTAAGACAAAGTTATCAGTAGAAAACCAAACCAAACAACCCAACAACCAAAACTGAGCTGCCTCTAGAGGTATGGTATTCAAAGTCAACTGACCAGAACGCAAGAACTCTTGCATGCTGGTTGAGCAAGGTGGCTATTTCTTTATTTTTGACATGGACATGATCACTGCATTTACTTTACTCAATTATTAGGAGATTTAAATGAAATAACATATATTTGAAAGCAGTTATTATTACGTATTACAATTTTTTAAAATCGGTCTGACCATATTTTCTGTTACTAAAATATGTAGATTTCATTTAATTCAATTTTTTAAAGGGGTGAGGTAAGTAAAGTATATATTTTTCTTATGGTTTCCAGAGATTGATAGCGTAAAATAGCAACATAACAGTAATTTCATGACTGCCTTAAGGTATATAGTAACAATACTTCATTTATGTTTATGTACTGCCTGAAGGACATACTAGGGCCAAACAAGGAAATTTCTTTTAATTAGGGATATCAGCTCAGTACTCAACATTTGCACAGTGATGATTTATGTATGAGGTGGGGTTCAAGCTCTTTCAAAACACCTATCAGGAATAAACATCCTGATTTTAGATCAGATATCACCCTTTAAAATGCATGCCTAATAAAAATATACTCTGCTTATTATATGACAGCATTGTAGATGATTTTCTTAGTTAATTTTCTATTACTCATAACGTATGGATATTCCTAATGATTCCATTAGAGTTTAAATAACAGAATTCAGCACAAATGTATTTTTACTGAGCAGAAGAAACATAATTTCTCTGGAACTGCAGCTGCTGTAGTTGAAGATGAGGCTCTTACTAGCCCTTAGGGAGATGGCTGTCTCTGCCAGCTGACTTAGTTTTTATACAGCCAGCGATTTATTAGATTGCTTTGCTCTTAAGTGTGATAATAGGCCTTATGCTTAGCAAGGTTTAGAGACTTCCAGTGCATTAATATTTTATAATATGCACTTGCAATGACAGGCAAGACACATTTTGTTTACCTAACAAGACAAGCCAAGCCAGGGCCAATGTGTATTGGAGATTAGCACTTTTAACTTAGAGGAACCCTGCCAGTTGTATATTTAGGGCTGTGCAATGGCTCTTATAATTGTAATCCAATCAGTTTCTTATTTGGGACTTAGCTGCTATGTGTAAAGAAATCACCCCAGCCCTACAGTCTCACTATCTAACTGACTAATGTTAACCACATGATGACCATGGATTTTTCGAGTGACTTATTTTCTTCCATTAAAGATTGTATTTCCCTTGGAAATGACTGAGCTGTGAGCCCAAGCTTAGTTGAGTGCATGGAGATTACAATTCCATTCAAAAGAGCCCCTCCTTTGATTTGTCACTTAGTAGGGAAAGTTGTGTGTGTCATGGTGCTCTCGATTTCTGGAATACTATTGTTCTTGCCTTCCTTTTATGCAAGCTATTTAAAACAATGTGACTCCTGGGCCTTTAATAGAATAGAAGTACAAATGTGACAGTATTATTGAACTAGACCAAGTGAGTTACTGATGTATGGTTTTGTTTCTTTTCTCCATTAAGCAAAGTAACAGATGCATCAGTTTCCTTACTGAACAAAAATCATGTCTCAATGAATAGTAAATGTTGGAATATTGATTCTCTTTAATTTCAAACTCTTACATATAAAGCTCATATGTATATTCTTGAACATAAAATGATGCGTGCCACATTTCTTCAATGCTATTAAGGACTATGGGTGTTCCAACCAAAGTTTTAGATACTTATTTGTAATATGTAGCTGAATGTTACACATTAATAAGCTGATAGGATGGATTCTAAGTATTTTTTTTTTTTTTGGT
>PVJS01046397.1:0-15847 GCA_004027185.1 Glis glis
GAGAGAGAGAGAGAGAGAGAGCGAGCTGAGGCTGGCCGCGAACCTGGATCCTCCGGTCTCCGCCTCCCAAAGTACTGGGATTACAAGCGTGTGCCACCACGCCCGGCTTCACCCGAGCTTTTCTGACAGAGGCTTTAGAAAGCAAGGGGGCATACTAAGTAGGAAAATCGGTTGCAGATCAGTTTTGGGTTGATAGGCGATTTGCATGCTGTCATTAGACAGTGACTTTTTTTTGGCACTGGGGATTGAACCTGGGGCGCTCTACCTCTGAGCTACACCCTCAGTCCTTTTTATTTTTTGTTTGAAATAGGGTCTCGCTAAGTTGCTGAGGCCGGCCTCAAACCTGCAATCTTCCTGTCTCAGCCTCCCAAGTACTGGGATTACAGGCGTGCGCCACCACGCCTGGCTTGATTTTCCTTTGAAATTGGAGCATTGTGATTATACATTAATAGTGGGATTTGTTGTTATGTAACTGTACACACATACATCATGTGGTCAGTTTGACAATGATTTCTTCTTGACTAAAATCTCATCCTATAATGTAAATGCAGATTGTAAGATGTCTCTAGCTTCCAGAATGATATTGCCCCAAAGAGAACACACAGGATCCTCTAAATCTGGACACGGGTGAGAGCATTTTAGTGGCCCCATTGGTGTGTGAGCCGTGTTCTACAACGTTGCTGTTTTCCTCAGATATGAATGGAGAACCCTGCACTAGGATGGGAGAAAGTAACCCCAGTAAAGATGGTGCCCTGCCGGGCGTGGTGGCACATGCTTATAATTCCAGTACTTGGGAGGCTGAGACAGGAGGATTGCAGGTTTGAGGCCAATGTGTGGTAACTTAGTGAGACCCTGTTTCAAAATAAAAAAATAAAATAGGGCTAGGGAAGTATCTCATAGGTAGGGCACCCCTGGGTTCAATCTCTAGTAACACACACACATACACACACACACACACACACACACACACACACACACACACAGTACCCTGTGGTGGAAGGAGCACCACTGTGGGGTCAGGGAGATTCAGCTAGCATCTCTGTTCTGGTGTGCTCCGAGTCCTCGACTTTACAAAGATGATGAGCATGACAGTGACAATGAACGCTCATCTTCACTGCGTGCCTACTATGTGCCAGGGTCTGTCATAGACGCTGCTGTCCCTTAATTCCATGAGTATTCAAGACAAATCTGTGGGGTAGGTGCTCTTATTATTTCATGTACAGATGAGGGGACTGAGGTCCACAGAGGTCAGTTAACCCCCTGAAGGTCACACGGCCTACAAGGCAGCCTGACACCCCCACCTGCCCACTCACCTACTGCCTGCCCCGTTGGAGGAGGAGACTGGGCGTGTGGAGCGCTCTGGGAAGCACCTGGTGCCTGAGCCTGTGGCGGACATTATCCATCCTTGGTTTTGATCTCCGGGGGTCCTGGGGGTGTGTCCTGTACGGCATCCTCTCACATCTATCGTGAGAGACATTTCTTGTCCAGGGCCCTCTGGGACACCCTTCCTGACTCTTACCCCCCGCTTTTGGTACTGCTCTAGGACATTCTCTAACAAGTGGCACACGCCTCTCTGCAGCTAGCGGGGCTTCATCCCGGGCCTGGCTCCCTCTGCGGAGCTGCCTGTGACTCGGCCTCCCCTCTTGGCTCAGGTTCAGCTGTGCTGTGCTCTACCAGGGCCTCATCTTGCACGTGGGCGCCACCAGCGGGAACCTCCACCTGGATTTCTTTTACTCGGCACTGGTTGAATTCCCAGCGGCCTTCATCATCCTCCTCACCATCGACCGTGTGGGCCGCATCTACCCCTTGGCCCTGTCGAATCTGGTGGCAGGGGCAGCCTGCTTCTCCATGGTTTTTATCTCACACGGTGAGTTGTTCCTCTAGTGTTGTAACTTGTCGATGAGCCCCTGGAACAAGAACAAAGGTGGCATGTCCCCTCTGTCCACATTTTTTTTAAAATTTTAAGTTGAGGTATAACAAACACGATGAGCAAAGTATACATGTGTGACTCAATGAATTTTGGCATTTTTAAACATCCGGGTGGCATGACCTGAAGATAGAACATTGCCCAGACCTCAAGCAGTCCCTCTTGCTTCCTCTCGATTGATACCACCTGCCCTGCCAACCGCCACTCCTCTGACCTCTGTCACTGCAGACCACTGCTGGCTGCTCCTGTGTATCACATAAATAGAGCCACACTGAAATCAACCTTCCTTCCTTCATTTCTCCCTTCCTTCCTCTCTCTCTCTCCTTCATTCCTTTTCTTTTCCTTTCCTTTCTAGTCTCTGCTTCTATACTGGGGATTGAACTCTGGGGTGCTCTACCACTGCACTGCATCCCCATCCTTTTTATTTTTTATTTTGAGACAAAGTCTCACTAAATTGCCAAGGCTGGTCTCAAACCTGTGATCCTCCTGCCTCAGACTCCCTCCCTTGTCACTGAGATTACAGGCGTGCACCTCACTGCCCAGCAAACGCAGCCTTTCTGTTTGTCATTCTGTCATCGCACCTCAAGGCTCATCCACGTGTCACATGAGAGTGTAGCTTGTACTTGTCATCGCTGTGTCCCCTCCCGTCCTGTGAGGGTCCCATCATGTGCCATCTGCTGTTGATTGCCACTTGTGTTGTTTCCAGTGTCTGCCCATTGGGGGTGATGCTGTGGTGAGCATCCTTGCACATGTCCTTTTGGTGTGACACATCGTGCGTCTGTGAACGCACCTGCCAGGTCCGCGGGAGGCGAGGTTCAGCTCTAGTAGACGCTGCCTGCAGATTTCAGAAATGGTTGGACCATTTTATATGCCTCCCAGTGACCTGGGAGCGTTCCAACTGTACCACGTCTCATCAACACTGATACTGCCAGTCTTCTCCTCTCCTCTTCCTCCTCCTCCTCCTCCTCCTCTTCCTCCTCCTCCTCCTCCTCTTCCTCCTCCTCCTCCTCCTCCTCCTCTTCCTCCTCCTCCTCTTCCTCCTCCTCCTCTTCCTCCTCCTCCTCTTCCTCCTCCTCCTCTTCCTCCTCCTCCTCTTCCTCCTCCTCCTGGTACTGGGGATTGAACCCAGGGGCATTCATTCTACCTCTGAGTTACACAGGTAGTCATATTTTATCTTATTTTTTATTTTGAAACAGAGTCTCACCAAGTTACTGTGCACTGACCTTGAACCTGCGATCCTCCTGTCTCAGCCTCCCAACTACTGGGACTACAGGCATGCGCCACTATGCCCTGCTTTTCAGTCTTTCTACTACCAGCCATTTAGTGGATGTGTACACGGGTCCATGATCCTTACAATCCAAGAGAAACCAAGCTACGTGCAAAATTAGAGCAGATTCACTTTCGTCGGTTTTAATTTGAGCACACACGCTGCCTCTCAAGTTCATTGCCTGTGGAAATGTTAGATAAACGCCAAGGCAGATTTGCTATTTTCTCCTTTTCATTGCTTGCGTTCAGCGCGTGTTGGCTTAATGAGTCATTTTGGCAGGCTGTTGGGCAGGGGATTGTGGAAAATATCTTGTGAAATCTGCATTCTCAGGAACTAGGCTGGATAGACCAGGCTGGAATTACGAAAGGGGGAGAGAAGAGAGGACAAAGAAGAGTAGAAAAGGGCTGAGGGTCTGGACAGCTTCCCCCCATTTTCTCCCTCACCTCCTGGTTTCTGGAATCCTGGCTAAGATGTCATGAATGCGCTGAATTCACACTGGTGCATACCTGTAGTCCCAGTACTTGGGAGGCTGAGACAGGAGGATTGCAGGTTGGAGGCAACTTGGAGAGACCCTGTCTCAGAATAAAAAATAAAAAGGGCTGGAGGTATAGCTCAGAGGAAGAACGCCCCTGGGTTCAGTCACACACACACACACACACACGCACGCACGCACACACACGCACACACGCACACACGCACACACACACACACGCACACACACACACACACACCAGGTCATGAATGGGCAGATTTTTTTCAGCCAGCCCTGGGTATCTTGAAGGAGGGCGTCCAGTGCTGGGCCCTTTCAGTCCCCCTGGCAGAGCGGAGCATTTCCTCTCCCAGGGCCCTTCCCAGTTCCACTGCCCTCAGGCCTTCTCCCATGCTGTGACTGTCGCTCATCTCTCCCTCCAGAAGGCATTTCAAGGCACCACGTGGTCTGGCCGCCTGCCTCTGGTCCTAGGGTCTCAGCAGCAAGCAAGGCCGAGTCCCTGCTCTGTGGGGCTGACGTCTGAGGGGAGAGGAGAAGGGCAGGGAGGGATGCTGTTCATTCTTCCCTCAGTGTTCAGGGAGGCCTTGGAGGCCCCAGTGATGTGGGGACAGGCCATGGGACAGTGTGCCAGTTGAGGCAGGGAGGAGTGATCAGGACGCTTGTCCTCGAGGAGCAGCTTGGAATTGGGGGACCACCACTGGGCAGCGAGGTCCTGAGTGTGTCAGGAGACAGTGGCCTTGGACTCTATTTCAAACATGATAGGAAGCCGGGCGTGGTGGCGCATGCTTGTAATCCCAGTACTTTGGGAGGCGGAGACCGGAGGATCCGGGTTCGTGGCCAGCCTCAGCCAGCCTCAGCGTTCTCTCTCTCTCTCTCTCTCTCTCTCTCTTCCTCTGTGTGTGTCTCTCTCTCTACCTAGTGAGGCCCTTCGCAACTTCGTGAGACCCGGTTTCAAAATAAAGTATAAAAAAATAGGGCTGGGGGTGTAGCGCGGAGGTAGAATGCCCCTGCGTTCAATCCCCGTACCGCAAAACAAACAAACAAACAAACAAACAAACAAACAAAAAACATGATAGGAAACCGCTGGTGGCTTCGGGCTGGAGAGACTCCACCTGGCTTTAGGGTAAATGGCTCTCTTTGCTGCTGCAAGGAGCAGCCCCGGCCAGTGGTGCCCAGTGCAGATGGCCTGCTCTCCACTCTGCACATCCAGAAAGGCGTCTCCAGACCTTCAGGAAGCAGTGAGTGAGCTCCTCCTCTCTGGTCTTTTAGAATCTGGGCGGAGGTGTGGCCCTTACCAAAGGCTCAGTGTGGGTTCTCTAGGCACAGAGAACAGCCTGAGGCCGGAGAGACCTATGGCGCTGCCCACTGGGGCCGGCGAGCTGCTCCACTCTCTGTGGGACCCAGTGAAACGAACCCAGTCTTCCCTAAGGCACCAGTGTCTGGGGACAAGGGTCAAGATGATGCAATATCTGTGACCTCAGGGGCCTTCTTACTGAGCCCGCGTGGCTGTGACCTTACTGAGCTGTCATGGCCGGGGCCCCTTTCATTGAAAGTTTTATGCAGATTAATATTAAGGATCTGTGTTCCTTCCAGGGGTGCCCATTACTGTGTTTGCCCCCAGTGGGGAGAGGGCTGCCTGGGCCCCTAGGTAAATGAGACCCCATAGCAGCCTGCTGGGGGCCCGCTTCCCTAATCCTCACTTTCTGGGACTGTTAGGAAGATGTTTGTTTGTTTGTTTGGGTACTGGGGATAGGACCCAAGGGTGTTCTACCTCTGAGCTACAGTCCCAGACCTTTTTATTTTTAGTTTGAAACAGGGTCTCGGTAAGTTGCTGAAGCCCTCACTAAGTTGCTGAGGCTGGCCTTAAACCTGTAATACTCCTGTCTTAGCCTCCCAAGTGCTGAGATTACAGGCATCCTGAGCTATATTTATTGTATGTCTCCTGTGTGCCAGGCATTGTGCTCACAACAGCACTATTATATAATAATAGAAAAGCCAGCTTTTGAATTCTGTGGTCATGGTGGGCATTTGACACACGTTATCTCTAAGACTCACAGCAACCTATAAGCTGGAGGTAATTATTCCCATTTTACAGCTCAGCAAACCAACCTCAGAAAAGTAAACAGCTGACAGGAGGCAGAGAGGAAGTTCAAAAAGCTCATTCTTAGCTGGGTGTGGTGGTGCGTGGCTGTAATCCCAGTACTTGGGAGGCTGAGACAGGAGGATTGTTGGTTCACTACCAGCCTCAGCAATTTAGCAAAGCCCTGTGCAACTTAGTGAGACCATATTTCAAAATTAAAAAATAAATAGGGCTGGGGATGTAGCTCAGAGGTAGAACAGCTCTGGGTTGAATCCCCAATACCACACACACACACACACACACACACACACACACACAGCCCGTTCTTTTTCTGTACAGCTGAGTCTTCCCAGATGTGTTATTAAGTCTCTTGGAGCTGTGAATGGTGGCATACACCTGTAATCCTAGTACTTGGGAGGCTGAGTCAGGAGGACCTCAGGTTCGAGGCCAACCTCAGCAACTTAGTGAGGTCCTCTGCAATTTAGTGAGACCCTGTTTCAAAATAAATAAATAAATAAATAAATAAATAAATAAATAAATAAAAAAAAAACAAAATAGGGCTGGGGATGTAGCTTCGAGGTAGAATGCCCCTGGGTTCCATCCCCAGTACCCCCCCACACACATACATACAGTCTCTTGAGACTCAGTTTACTTACCTAAAAATGGAAGGGTGAGAGAGGACAACGTCTTAGGCCCTCCGGCTGTAATAGTCTGAGCTAGCCCTCGTGGCTGCTGGCTGTGGCTCAGGGAGCGAGGCCTGGCACGCTGTGTGCGCCATCTTGTCTTCATGTTCCTCTCTAGATCTGCACTGGCTGAACATCCTGGTCGTTTGTGTCGGCCGAATGGGAACTACCATTGTGTTACAGATGATCTGCCTGGTGAATGCTGAGCTGTACCCTACATTTATCAGGTGAGCGAGAGAAGGGGTGGGGAGGGACATTGAAGCAGCCACCAGCCGGGGCTCAGTGAGGACCAACATTACCAAGACATTTCCTCGAGACGCCCCAAGGGCGGTCGATTGGACAGTGAGTGGTGTTGATAAGAACGCATGCTCAGAGAGGTGGGGCTGGGCACCAAAGAGAAGGTTCCCCTAATTAGAGTAGAGAAAGTGAAATGGGATCCTTTGGGAAGACTAAGGGCCGGGGATGGAGTTATGCTGTGTAAATAGGACAAGTACAAGAACAGAGGCATTTAGCTTAGAGGAGAGAGCACTGGGCAGGAAGCCAGGAAACTGAGTTTTAATCCCATACCTTTAACTAGCACTAACTAGTTGTATAGCCTTCAGCAGCTCCATTGACACCTCAGGCCATTATTTTCTTCAAGACTTAGCGTTTATAGAGTGATATACAAGCATTTCCATACGTATGATTCAGGTTGGCTCGTACATTTGTTATTGGGAATTATTATCCCCATTTTTCATAGGAGGAAGCTGAGGTGTAGACATATAGAGAGGCCTGCCAAGGGTTCCGAAGCTAGGAAGCATAGAATCAGGACAAGAACCTCATCTTTCTGACCTGAAAGCTGTGCTTTCTTCATTCCAACACATTACTACTCTGTAAACAGAGGAACTTTTAAAAAAATTATGCTAAACACACACACAAAATACCATTTTAAGCTTTTTTTAAAGTATGTGGTTGTACTTGGGAGGCTGAGACAGGAGGATCACAGGTTCAAGGCCCGCCTCAGCAACTAAGTGAGGCCCTCTGCAACCTAGTGAGACCCTGTTTCCAAATAAAAAATAAAAATAGGGCTGTGGGTGTAGCTCGGAGGTAGAAGGCCCTTGGGTTCGATCCCCAGCACCAAAAAAAAAAAAAAAAGTATGTGGTTCAGTAGCGTTAGTTGCATTCCTATTGTGCCTCCAATCTCCAGAACTCTTTTCATCTTGCAAAATGAAAATGCTGTCCCTATTAAACAGCATCCCATTCCTCCCTTCCCCCAGCTGCTGGCAGCCACCATTCTACTTTCTTTTTTTTTTTTCTTTTTTGGTGGTACTGGGGATTGAACCCAGGGGCATTCTACCTCTGAGCTACACCCCCAGCCCTTTTTAAAATTTTTTGTTTTGAAACAGGGTCTCGCTAGGTTCCTGAGAGTCTTGCTACATTGCTGAGGCTGTCCTTGAACCTGTGATCCTCCTGTCTCAGTCTCCCAAATACTGGGATTACAGGCATGTGCCACCACATCCAGCTCATTCTTTCTGTTTCTATGATTTTTGACCACTCTAAGAACCTCATGTAAGTAGAATTCTACAATATTTGTCCTTTGTGACTAGCTTATTTTATTTGCTGAGCATAATGTCCTCAAGATTCATTCCTGTTGTATCATATGTCAAAATTCCCTTCTTTTTGGGGGGAGGGTGCTTGGAATGGAACCCGGGGCCTTGTGCATGCTAGGTGAGCACTCTACCACTGAGCTATAACCCCAGCCCATCCGTTCTTTTGTGGATGGGTCATCCTAATGGGTGCAAAGTGGTGTCTCATGGTTTTGATTTCTCTAATAATTAGTGGTGTGGAACATTTTTTCATGTACTTGTGGATGTTTATACATCTTTGCAGAAATGTCTAATGAAGAGATTTCCCAGCTATTTAACTGGCTCAATTGGGTCATTATTTTGTTGTTGATGAGTTGTTCTTTGTATATTCTGGGCATTAACCCCTTATCACATATATGATTTGAGAATATGTCCTTCCATTCTGTTGTGTCCTTTGATGCAAGGAAGATTTTAATTTGGATACAATTTCTCTCTCTCTCTCTTTTTTTCTTGTATCACCTATGCTTTTGATGCTGAAAAACTAATTTTTTAAAGCCAGTTATACATAGACTAAAATTTACTTTTTCTAATATACAGTCTGATAAGTTTTGATTATACACACATTTAATCCTTTAAGCAATGCCACAATCAAAATAGAGAATATTTCCATCACCCCTCAAAGTCTCTTCATTTCTGTTTGTATCCATCCTTCATATCCATCCTCCTCTCTCTGCCTCCAGCTCCTGACAGCCACTAATCTGATTTCCATCCTTACAGTTATACCTCCTCCAGACTGTTCTAGAAATGAAATGGTATGCGATGTCGTCTTTTGTTTAGCGTCTTTCACGTCGCATGATGGGGTTTGTTTGCCTTTTGTTCCTTTTTTTTTGCGGTACCGGGGATTGAACGCAGGGGTGTTCTACCTCCGCGCTACACCCCCGGCCCTATTTTTTATACTTTATTTTGAAACCGGGTCTCACGAAGGTGCGGAGGGCCTCACTAGGTAGAGAGAGAGAGAGAGAGAGACAAGGAGAGAGAGAGAGAGAGAGACAGGGAGAGGGAGAGAGAGAGAGAGAGAGAGAGAGCTGAGGCTGGCCGCGAACCCAGATCCTCCGGTCTCCGCCTCCCAAAGTACTCGGCTTACAAGTGTGTGCCACCACGCCCAGCTTTTGTTCCTTTTTATCGTTGCATCGGTGCCACCTTTTGTATATCCATTCACTGGCTGAACATTAGACACTTTCCAATTTTGGGCGATTGTGCTGTAGCTGCCATAAATGTCCACGTACAGGTGTGTGGATTGACATATGTTTTCATTTCAGTTGGGTAAAAATTCAGGAGTGGGGTTGCTCAGTCATATGACAAGCGTGTATTTAACTTTCTGGGGAACTGTCAACCTGTTTTCCAAGTGGGAGCACCATTCCGTATCCCGCCGGCCATGTGTGTGATGTCTAGTTGCTCCATATCCTCGTCAGCGTTCTATGTTGTCAGTTTCAAGTCGTCCTGGGAGGTGGTGGGATTATTGTGCCTTTACTCTTTCCTAATCCCAATCATGTTGAGCATCTTTGCATGTACTTACTGACATATGTATCTTAGAAGACTTGGTTTTAAATGAAGATCAAGTTAACTGTAAAAGTAACCACTTTATTTGAGGTTTTAAAAATTGCCATTATCTTAGCCTGACTGTTAGAATTTGGTATATTACCTTAAACTCATTTTTTCCTTTGTAAAAATAGTAATTTCTTCTCTGTTTGTCATCAAATTGATGGTTTCTAAGAAATATTCCCTAACCTCACCTTACAGCTGCACTGTCCTCTGAGCCCTTCAGTAAACCAAACACACACAGATGCGGTCCGGAGTGACTCTTTCCTTGATTCTGCCCATCCCTATATCGAATTGTCATGTTTTAGACTCTCATTTGTAAAAAGTTGCTTGGACTGAGTACAGAGGATGAAGGCAAATTAAAGAGAAAACCTTCTCCCCTGACAATTCTGAGCCCAGAGTCTGAAATAGCTGGGCCAAACAGTCCCATTGTCATGGTCACCAGACCCAGAGGACTTGACTCAGAATGTAAACGGTCAAAGGTTCTGTGCTAGTCAGCTCTGCGTTACTATAAAAGACAACTTGAGACAATCAACTTAATAAGGGAAAAGGGTTATTTTGGCTCAGAGTTGCAGCGGCTTCAGTCCATGGTCACTTGGCCCTTTTGCTTTGGCTACGTTGGCACAGTGCATCATGGTGGGGTGTGTGGTGGAGGAGGCCTGTTCACCTCAGGGAGGCCAGGGAGCAAAGATGGAGAGAGAGGAAAAGAAGGGTTTGGGGCCCTTTGATCCCCTTCCGGGGCACGTCCTCGTTTCTTTCTATGTTGACTCACCTCCTAAAGGTCCCAGTGGCTGGTGACCCTTTAACACATGGGCCTTTGGGGAACACTTATTCAAACCAAAGCAGTTACTAAGAGCTCAGTCCTCTATGGAAAAAGGCCAGGTAACCCATCCTCAGGGGGCCCCACCCACTGTGCATAGAGTGTGGGTGACGAGGATCCTCAGTAATGAGGAAGGGAAGCTAGGGGTTCAGAAACAACTTTAAACGTCACACACACACACACACACACACACACACACACACACACACACACACGACAGTCATGCAAATTCCAATAGATTCAAGTCTAAATTATGAAGAGGGGATTTCTGTTCTGTCACTACTTTATAAGCACCCCCAATTCAAACAAGTAATATGTGCACCATTTGACCCTGCTTCTTAGTCACAGGAGGTTTCCAGGTTGAGCGGCTCTCTTCCCCCAAACTCTTCGCGGTACACATTGTAAGAACAGTCATTTGGCATTAATATGCACCGCCATGCTTGGCTAGTGACCGTTCCATTTCTATCTCATCGCTGTCTTATGAGTTCCTCGAAAACAGGAAGCACACCTTGTACTTCTCTGCACCTCACAAAAGCACACTAGCCAACCACCACTTGCTTGTAGAATGAATGAATGAAGTACCACGAAAATCTGAATTTTAAATAAAGGGCCAAGTTCCCTCCTTCTAGCTTCCGTCTACTTATCAAAATCTTAGTTCTCGCTCTTTCCCATCTTGTAAGGTGGCAGGTGAAAAATTCAAGAAGGTGTACACTGAGAAGAAGAAACGTGGAGCCAAGGAGGCTGGTGCCTTTGACAAAAGGGGGTAACATGAGGGTAACAACCAAGAAGGGGAAGGCCGGCTGCAGCCAGAGCCCTGCCTTGCCTGGAGGGACTGGCCGGCACTCCTCCCCTCTGTGTTCCAGCAAGGCCACGCACAAGAGCACGAGCTGTGCTCCTAAACCAAGGCTGAGAAGCAAAGGAGGGAGACGGCCCTTGTTACTGTCACAGAGCAGTCAGTGGTGAGGAGAATTGTTTTGGTCAGGACTCTCACTGCTGTGATCTAGACGCCTGATGCCAACACCTAGAGGAAGAAGAGCTTTATTTGCTTACAGAGCTGGAGAGACTCAGAGGTCTTAGTCCTTTTGGGGGCGGGGCTTCTATGACAGCTGTACTTCCTCAGGTGGAGAGCAGAGAAAGCAAGGGACATGTATAGTCCCCAAAGCCACACCCCAACCCTGCTCCAGCCCTGCAGAGCCACCTCCAGCCCTGCAGAGCCTCCAGCCCAGCCCTGCTCCAGCCCTGAAGAGCCACCTCCAGCCCTGCTCTGCCTGCAGTCACAGCTGCTTTCATCTAACCCATCAAGTCCGGGGAACATTAAGTCCAAACTATAACAAAAATGGTGGTACCTGGGTAGTTAAGCTTCACAAGATGCCTAGATATTATCCTACCGAAGATGTGCCAGGGAGGCTGTTGAGCCACCGCAAAAAACCCTGCAGTCAGCCTGCGAGAAAGCTGAGAGCCACCGTCACTCCCAGGGCCATCTTGGCCATCCTCACTGTGGTGGCAGAGGCCAGAGGCTGGTTTCCCTGAAGCAGGTGAGCAGTGGCTTAGGACATGTGACCGGTTGGTCCTCTTTGCCTCAATCCAGTTCTTCTGTGTAGAACACAGCAGAAATTTGTCCTCACTACCTCCACAAAAATTGGTATCAGTAATGTGAAAGTCCCCAAATACCTCACCGGTACTCACTTCAGAAGCAGCAGCTGTAGAAACCTGGACACGGGGAAGGTGAGATCGTCCACATGGACAAAGAGAAGCATGAGATCACAGGGCGGCGGAAGGTTGACCAGAAAGCTGGGGGCTTGCAAATTTTACCAAACATCACAGCAGACCTCAGCGCCAGGGTTAAGTTTGATCCATATTTACTCTCACAAATGGAATTGACTCTAACTGATTAATGTCCTAAAGGTCTCACCAAGAACCTTGTTAATAACTGCTACTTTAAAATTTTTAGCATTTATGTTCTTAAAATAGAAAAATAGTGGTGTCTTTTCTTGTTTCTTGTGAAAATCACAGAAAAGCTCTTGGAAGAGTAAGGGAAAAAATGCAAGTTTTGGCTTGTGTGTGTGTGTGTGTGTGTGTTACTGAGAACTGAACCCAGGGGCATTCTATCTCTGAACTACATCCCAGCCCTTTTTATTTTTTGTTTTGAAACAGTGTCTCACTAGGTTGCTGAGAGTCTTGTTAAGTTGCTGAGGCTGGTCTCAAACCTGTGATCCTTTTGTCTCAGCCTCTCATGCCTGCCTAAGTTTCAGCTTTATACTCAAGATAACTCAGAAAGATGATATATAAGAGGAAGAACTGCCTAACGCAGTGAGGTCTAAGGGGTGTGAGAAGATTTCAGGAAAGGACCCCGTGACAGTGAGTCTGAGGTGAGGGACAGTGGATGCCTTGAAGGGTGTAATGGAACGAGTGAATGAGCTGGAGGGCTGAGCTCCTTCCCTGGACTCTGTGAGGCTGAAGGTAAAACAGAAAGTCCTGGCTGTCAGAAAAATCACATGGGAATTGTTCAGAGGGCAGCATCGGCCAGGTGGGGTGGGGAGAGGCCCTGCCTGGTGAGGTTCTCAGCACGATCAAATCCCTTTGATCGAAAAGAAGACAGTTTGGAGCATCTAATCATGTCCAAGCCTGGTCAAAAAGAAAATGTCCACTCTCCCAGAACATGGCCTGGCACCTCCCACAAGCTCTCTGAAATTGGCTGATACAGGAAGAAATCATAGCACTAAAAGATGAATAATAAGCTGGGCATGGTGGCGCATGCTTGTAATCCCAGTACTTTGGGAGGCAGAGACCGGAGGATCCAGGTTCGTGGGCAGCCTCAGCTCGCTCTCTCTCTCTCTCTCTCTCCCTCCCTATCTCTCTCTCTCTCTCTAACTAGTGAGGCCCTCCACAACTTCGTGAGACCCGATTTCAAAATAAAGTATAAAAAAATAGGGCCGGGGGTGTAGCACGGAGGTAGAACGCCCCTGAGTTCAATCCCCGGTACCGCAAAAAAAAAAAAGATGAATAATAAACACAAAAGTAAATTCCCAGGAGCAACACAAACCTATCATAAGAGAAAAGGAGGAAGTGGATGGTAAAGGAAAAGCACGCACCAGAAAAATATTGTCACAAAGCAGATGAAAATTATAACCACATATGCTACCATGAAACTGAAAATATTAATGAATCAGTCATCTCTACAAAGTAAGAGTTTAAAGTTGAGATACAAGTTCTTGGGAGAATATATGGCAAAACCATTGGATACATCGAAGTCAACTCAGGAAAGAAACAAAAGTGAAAAAATTAAAGCCCCTGAGACATGAAAAGATAACTTGAAAGCAGAACAAATGGAGAAGAGATAAAGGAAAGGCAGGCAGGACTAAGAGTTGCAAAACAAAATGGAAAACAACAGAGTAGAAGACCTAGAGTTTATATATATTATATTAATTTTATTCATATTCACATATATAACATATCAACATGTTAATATTAACATATTTATCAGTGAATGTATATATACACACATTCATTGACCCTTGCAGCTTAGTGGATGAGCTCCAGAGATACCTGTCCTCATCAGTCCCTTCCAGCCCTTTCATCCCTGTGCGCCTCCTCTAAGGCTCCCTTGCTGGCTACTGAGGGATGACTTGCTTAGTCAGTGTCTCCCGTACATATTAGTCAAGACTTTCCTCCTGGCTTGACCCCACTCCCAGGGTCCTCGGGCTGATAGGAGCCTTGATCTTTGTAGGCCTAGTCACCTCCAGATGTATTCTCCCAGTGACAACAAATGGTGGCCCGGGGACAGAACGGGGGAAGAACTGAGGTTCAGAGCAGGGAACACGTGTGCTTCTTATCTTCATCAGGTTTTAGGGATTCTTCAGGGATTGTATGCCTGAGCGCTAAATATCTGACCGTATCATTTAAAGATGGCAAGCTCTCTTCTTCAGTTGCGAGGCCATGGATGGCTCGGACCCATTTCCACAGCGTGGGCTAGTCCACGGGGCTCCTCCTGGTCCCAGAGCTTGCTTGTGGGGTGCTGGGCACAGTGTCCCCGGCTAGCCATATGTTGGCCTTGTTTGCTCTAGGATAAGGTTAGCATTTGGAAGTGACTCACGGCGTGATTTTGGGTCCTCTGTCTTATCAGGAACCTCGGTGTGATGGTGTGCTCCTCCCTGTGTGACATGGGTGGGATCTTCACCCCCTTCTTGGTCTTCAGGCTGATGGAGATCTGGCAAGGCTTGCCCCTCATTCTGTTTGGTAAGACCTCATGAGAGGTTGTCATTCCATCATTCCAGCCTGGTGCTGGGTGGGGTGTCCGTGCCCTACGTGTTTGTTGAGTGAATGTTGAGGATGGAGTGCACTCTTCAGTCGTCTCCTGGCTCACTCTGTCCCACTCTTTGGGAAAGAAGAGATGCCGTTCCTAGGAAGTGGCTGGAGATCTACAACTTATGGCTCCTGAATCTTGTAACTCACCCTACAGGACAGAACCTGATAGTCCTTTTTTGTGTGTATGGTACTAAGGATTGAGCCCAGGGGCATTCTAACTCAGAGCTACATCCCCAGCCCTACTTTTTATTTTTGTTTTGAAACAGGGTCTCACTAGGTTGATGAAAGTCTCACTACTTGCTGAGGCGGTCCTCGAACCTGTGATCCTGCTGTCTCAGCCTCCCAAGTACTGGGATTACAAGCATGTAGCACCACACCCGGCTCCTGATAGCCCTTTTGACATGGTCTCTATGTATTTGGTTGCTAACTCTCATACATTTAACATGGAAGCGCTGGAGGCCTGAGATGCTGAATTTCCAGCCTCTTCTGTGTCTGGACCTTAACAACCGAGAACAGACACAAGGAGACAAACAGGAATCAAAGTCTGGTGTCAGCTTTATTGCTGATGAAGTTGGATGAATGAAAGAGGAGGGAACTTCTATTTCTTCTCCCAAGCTTAGAGCACAGGGCCTCCAAGACCTGCTTACCAACCTGGTACTGTGCAAATGGCAGGTTGTGTGCAGAGAGCTGCCATACCTGGCACAGGTGAACGCAAGGGGAAGAGGAGGGCAGGGAGGAAAACAGAGGGACAGGGAGAAAGGCTGGGGGAGGGAGAGGAAAAGGGAGAAGGAGAGAGAGAAAAAGTGCGGGGGATAGAGAGTGATAAGAGGGCGCTCACTGCTGCCTACAAATATACTGGTTGATGTATGTATGTATGTATGTATCATCCATCCATCATCCATCTATCTATCTATCTATCTATCTATCTGTCTGTCTGTCTGTCTGTCCGTCCGTCCGTCCGTCCGTCCGTCCGTCCGTCCGTCCATCCATCCATCCATCCATCCATCCATCTATCTATCCATCTATCTATCTATCTATCTATCATCTATCTACTATCTATCTATCATCTATCTATCTATCTATCTATCTATCTATCTATCTATCTATCTGT
>PVJS01046398.1:0-15847 GCA_004027185.1 Glis glis
ACACACACACACACACACACACACACACACACACACACACACACACACACAAAGAATGGCCGGGCGTGGTGGCGCATGCCTGTAATCCCAGTACCTGGGAGGCTGAGACAGGAGGATTGCAGGTTCAAGGACAACCTTAGCAAGTAGTGAGACTCTCATAAACCTAGCCAGACCCTGTTTCCAAATAAAAAATAAAATCGGGCTGTGGGTATAGCCTGGAGGTAGAAGGCCCCTGGGTTCCACCCCCAGTACCACACACACACAAAAAAAAAAAGAATTGAGGGAGCTCACTTAAGGTGGGGCTCAGCGTGATGAGGGATAAGAGAGACCGGAGAGAGCGCCCAAAGCCCGCAAAGACCCAGTGCACGGAGTTCAGGCCAGGGAACTGGCAGTGCTGGGGCCTGGTGCAGAATCAGTCCTGCCCAGGGCAGAAGAGCTCAGCTGCTAGATCTGGAAGACTGCTCTGTATCAATACATACAGAGCCTCCTCACTGGTTAAATCTTTCTTTGGTGGGGGAAAAAAATGTGGCTTGCAGGAAACTTGCAGAAATGCTACAAGCCGGTTGCAGGCCTTGCTCCTCCCCTGCCCCCGCACACGGAGGCTGAGCTGCACATCTTCACGTGCATTGAGCCTGAACTCCTCGGAGCTCAGGGTGGAACCGCATGATGGCCAGACGCTGCCATCAGGGCACAGGCTCAGTGGCCACCATCGCTGGTGTGGCTGGGGCCGCAGAGCCCCCGCCCATGCCGGACCCCACTCAGGGTCGCTCCCGACACTCTGCTGTGTCTCTCATCTCTGGTCTAAAATATTCCTCCGGCCCTTCAGCAGGCCCCCTCCCTGACGCACCTTCAATGTGTCCAGGCCATGACCCTTGGGAGTCTGGTGTCTCTTCTAGATGCCCTCTTGGGTCCCCCTCTGCAGGAACGCCACCAAGGGGTGTCCTGAGGTGTCCTGGCCTGGCTGGTGGTACTCACCGTGGCCACCTGGGCAAGTCTGGTCTACAGACTTCTTTTGTGTGTGTGTGGGAAGGGGGTGCTGGGGATTGAACCCAGGGGCATACTACCTCTGAGCTGCACCCCCAGCCCTATATTATTTTTATTTTGAAACAGGGTCTTGCTAGGTTGCTGAGAGTCCCACTACTTGCTGAGGCTGTCCTCGAACCTGCAATCCTCCTGTCTCTGCCTCCCAAGTATTGCGATTACAGGCATGTGCCACCACACCCAGCTTTGTGTGGGGGGGGGATATTGGGAATTGAAACCAGAGGCATCCTACCGCTGAGCTACCCCCCCAGCCCTTTTTTTTTGTGGGGCGGGTACTGGGGATGGAACCCAGAGGCATTCTACCTCTAAGCTACACCTCCAGCCCTATTTTATTTTTATTTGGAAACAGGGTCTCGCTAAATTGCTGAGGCTGGCCGTGAACCTATGATCCTCATGTCTCAGCCTCCCAAGTACTGGGATTATAGGCATGCGCCACCATGCTCGGCTTATTTTTAGTTTTGAAACAGGGTCTCACTAGGTTGCTGAGAGTCTCACTACATTGTCTAAACTAGTTGTGAACCTGCAATCCTCCTGTCTCAGCCTCCCAAGTACTGGGATTACAGGTGTGCGCCACCACGCCCGGTTCCTGTCTCGCTTCTGAGCAAAGCTATGCGCAGGCGTAAAAATCACTATGAAGGGAGGCCTTTGACCCGGGGCCTGTGGCACCTGAAGACATTCCCAGCCCTTCCTGCAGAAGGGCCAGGAGGCAGGCAGCGGGAAAGGCCTTCAGGGCGGTGCCTCCTCCTAAAACTCATTTCCAGACTGTCAGTGGCCGCCAGAGCAGGCCTAGGCCCAGGGGCTGCTGGCTGCATGACTGGCCCATGCCAGGCATACATTAGGTGCTCAATAAGTGTTCGTGAGGACTCCTGGGCACTGTATGATGCAGGCACGGGGAGCAGGTAGGGCGGGAGCCCCTCGCTCGCCCGCCCACGGCTCTTTGTCTCACCCCCCCAGGAGACAGATACTGGGTGTTCAAGGACAATAACGTAGAGGAAGGATACCCGCGCCCCATCTCGGACTTCAGCCTCCCGCCGGGCGGCGTGGATGCCGTCTTCTCCTGGCCACACAATGACAGGACTTATTTCTTTAAGGACCAGCTGTACTGGCGCTACGATGACCACACGCGGCGCATGGACCCCGGCTACCCCGCCCAGGGGCCCCCGTGGAGGGGCGTGCCCAGCACACTGGACGACGCTATGCGCTGGTCTGACGGTGAGCGCTGGGCGGGGCAAGGCTGGCCAGACTCAGTTTCCCCCTCTGCAGAACCCAGGTCACCCCAGGGTTGTTGGGGGATTGATTCCTGGAGCCAGTGCGGCCCAGTAATTGCCCCTGGCCCACGTGCCCGCACGCACACCTTCCTTCCCAAACTCCACACCTCTTACCTGCCACGGCCCACCCACCCTGGCATCGTTGCCTCTCACCTTGCCCTCCATCCATACCAGTCTCCTGTAGCTTCTCACACCTGACAAACACTGGGCCCCAGGGCCTTTGTACGTGCATCCACAGACACCCACACAGACTTCCTGCAAAGGTTTCACAGGGGGTCTTCCTGAGCATCATCCAGGGACTCCAGCGACCCGACTGCCTTCGGTGTAATTGACCAGCAGGGCCAGCCTCGCCAGGACAGGAAATGTCTTCTACCCTTGGTGCTACATCCCCAACACCTAGAATAGCCAGGCTCAGGGCAGACTGAATAAAAACCCAGTCAGAAGCCAGGCATGGAGCCAGGCATGGTGGTGCATGCTTGTAATCCCAGTACTTGGGAGGCTGAGATGGGAGGGTCGCAGGTTCAAGGACAGCCTCAACAAGTAGTGAGACCCTCATCAACCTACTGAGACCCTGTTTCAAAATAGAGAGTAAAAAATAGGGCTGAGGGTGTAGCTCAGAGGTAGAATGCACCTGGGTTGGATCCCCAGTACTGCAAAATAAATAAATAAATAAAAATAAAATAGGACTGGGGATATAGCTCAGAGGGAGAATGCCCCTGGGTTCAATCCCCAGTACCAAAAAAAAAAAAAAAAAGACAATCCAGTTAGAGAAGCCAGGACTGGAGTCCCATGTCTATCATCTGTCATCCCAATACTTGGGAGGCTGAGGCAGGAGGCTCGCAGATTCAAGGCCAGCCTCAGCAACTTACTGAGACCTTCAGCAATTTAGTGAGACCCTGTTTCAAAATAAAAGAAAAAAAAGGGCTGGTGGTGTAACTCAGAGGTAGAACACCCTTGGGTTTAATCCCCAGTTTAAAAAAAACTAGTCAAGCCGGGCGTGGTGGCGCACGCTTGTCATCCCAGTACTTGTCATCCCAGTACTTAGACCGGAGGATCCGGGTTCTCGGCTAGCCTCAGCTACTTAGTGAGGCCCTCCACAACTTAGTGAGACCCTGTTTCAAAATGAAGAATAAAAAATAGGGCTGGGGGTGTAGCTCGGAGGTAGAATGCCCCTGGGTTCAATCCCCAGTACCGCAAAAAAAAAAAAAAAAAAAAAAAAACTAGTCAGAGAAAGAACCCTGAGAGGTAGTTTGGTCTACCCACCCTACCTCCTGCGGCCCCTCCCGAGCAGTCCCAGGCCTGGCTGACAGGCGGTGGTGGACACTAGCTGGCCCAGGATGCTCCGGGCCCCGCCCTGCGCTCTTGTCCTCCCGCTCAGCCTCCTCCCTGCTCTCCCCAGGTGCCTCCTACTTCTTCCGTGGCCAGGAGTACTGGAAGGTGCTGGACGGTGAGCTGGAGGTGGCGCCGGGGTACCCGCAGTCCACGGCGCGGGACTGGCTGGTCTGCGGGGAGCCGCTGGAGGGGGCGGACAGCGGGGACACAGCCCACGCTGGGCCAGGGCCGCAGGGCCGCTCGCAGGACGGCTTCGCCGTGTGCTCCTGTTCCTCTGCCGCTCACACGCCCGCGCCGTCCTCTGCGTCACCTCTGCTGCTGCTGGGCGCGCTGTGTGCTGCGGCCCGGGCATCATAGGCCTCATGCCTTGGGGGACAGAGGAGCCTGAGGGTGAGGACATGTGGCCCACAGTTGTGAGGAAGGCCCGGCACGCACGATACTGCCCAACCGGCCCTCCTCCCGGGCCATGCCTCCTGGGGACCTCCGCCTGCTTGGCAGAGGCTGGGAGACCTGCACCTGGGCGGGAGGGGCTGACAGAAGGTCTTCCTTGCCTGCGCACGTGGCTCCATGAATCTTCTGTGTCCCCGAGAGTCACAGCGTGGGATTCACAGACACGAGCGTGCAGGACCAGGCTGGGAAACTCGAGTGCGCAGGGCTGGACACTCACGGACAGTGCTTACCCACCCAAGGGTCTCATCCAGCACCACCGCCCGGAGCCAGAGCCTTCTCCATGCGCAGAGGGCGCGCCCACGCTGGGGTGGCCACTCAGGACTTGACTGCCAAGTGCACAGACACCCAGGCCCAGTGTCAGGGCCTTGCTGCACCCCGAGGGGACACAGGGCAGGTCAGCGTGGCCGGGTCTGCTTACGCCAGGCTCCATGTCCACCGACCTGTCCCTCTGCCCAGACAGAAAATGGGGGATGTCTACGCTGTGTGGCCACGAGGGGTCCAGTCCCCTCTGGGTGCTGTTGATGGGTTGCCCCCTGGAGACACCTGACATCCCTGCATCTGCCTGCTAACGCCCCCTCACCCCAGCAGCTGACACCCTCAACATCTGCTCCCGGGGGCCTTCTATGCCCAGAGCAAGAGGAGTATAGAGCCAGGCGTAGTGGCACACACCTGTAATCCCAGTACTTGGGAGGCTGAGACAGGAGGATCGCAGGTTCGAGGACAGCCTCAGCAAGTACTGAGACTCTCATCAACCTAGCAAGACCCTGTTTCAAAATAAAAATAAAATAGGGCTGGGGTAGAATGCCTCTGGGTTCAATCCCCAGTACCACAAAAAAAAGGAAGGAAAGAAGGAAGGAAGGAAGGAAGGAAGGGGAGGAGAGGAAGGAAGGAAGAAGAAAGAAAGCCAGTCGTGGTGGTGCACACTGGTAATCCCAGTACTTGGGAGGCTGAGACCGGAGGATCCGGGTTCGCGGCCAGCCTCAGCTACTTAGTGAGGCCTGCCGCAACTTAGTGAGACCCTGTTTCAAAATAAAGAATAAAAAATAGGGCTGGGGTGTAGCCTGGAAGTAGAATGCTCCTGGGTTCAATCCCTGGTACCGAAAAAAAAAAAAATAGAAGAAAGAAAGAGGGAAGGACAGCTGGGGGTGAGCAGCAAGTAGAACATGGCAGTGCTTCTGTGACGGGGGACAGGGGACAGAGACGGGCTGCTGTCACCTCTCAGGCTCACCCTGGACCTGGGGAAGCAGGAGCTCTGCAGAGGGCCCCCCCACCCCAGAGCAGCAGGTCTTTGAGAGGGTCGGGAAAAGCCGTCGGAGGAGCAGAGGGAGGGGCAAGATGAGGGAAAGGTAGCCAGAGAGAGGGAACCACGGGTACAGAGGGCCTGGCGTGGGAGGGGCCCTCGCGCAGAGGAGAGCAGGGCCGGCCACGGGTACCCCGGGGTGCTGAGGCGCTGGGGCTCGCTCCTGGCATGGTGGGACGTCACTGATGGCGCCCCCAGCTCTAGGGAGAGCGGACACAGTCCCGTTTCACAGAGGAGAGACCTCTCTATTCACAATTACCCCACTTCACACTTCCTGGGCCCCACGTGCAGAGGCCAGCCTGAACCCACTGTCCCCCGCCAGGGCCAGCCTCCAGCTGCGGCTGAGCCAGGCCCCGTGCTCCCCCCACCAGGCCTGGTCACATCCATGTCCATCCGTCCACCCTCTGCTCCTTGGGGCTGAGAGGGGTCCCTGCCTGTCACACCAGGCAGGATGGCCTGGGGGTCTCTAGGGAGACCCCAGCCCCCTGGGAAGGCTCCCTTCTGTTCCTCAGGCGCCCTCTGCTCCCCTGCACCAAGCTCTTCCCTGGTCTTTTTGCTGTCTGGCAGCCTGCAGGGGGCACCACCCCGTACCTAAGTCCTGCGGGTAAGGGGGGCAGCCAAGCCCGGGTCCTGAGGTTGGGCCTTCAACTGCCGGGGTGTCTCACTGTTGTTTGAAAGCCCAAACTCGAATAAAACTTTTCTACACTGTCCGGGAGGTAGCTCTGTGGTTGAGCACTTGCCTAGCGTGTCAGTAGCACTGGGTTTTGTTCCCAGCACCCCAAAAACACTTTCTACCCCTTCCATGTGGGGTGAAGAGGTCGACAGTATGGCAGGGGTTCTCGGAATGTCCCCTCCCCACACCTCTGTCCCCCGCTGCTGCGGTGCGCCTCTGTGGGGGCCGGGACCCTCCAGGAGCAGCCAGGTGGGCGCCAGCGGGGCTGAACGCAGAGCCTGCGGCCAGGGAGGACCGTGGTGTGCTTTACTGGATGCCACCTGTTTACACACAAATGCATGGTTTTTGGGGGTTTGATTTGGAACTAGAAATTGAACCCAGGGGCATTCTACCTCCAAGCTACACCCGCAGCCCTATTTTAATTTTTTTAGTGTGTGTGTGTGGGGGGGGGTTGCTGGGGATTGAGCCCAGGGGCATTCTACCTCTGAGCTACATCCCCAGCCCTATTTTTTTTTTAATCTGGAAACAGGGTCTTGCTAAACTGATGAGAGCCTCACTAAGTTGCTGAGGCTGGCTTTGAACCTGCGATTTTCCTGTCTCAGCCTCCCAAGTACTGACATTACAGGCATGCATCACAACGCCGGGCTCTATTTTATTTGTTATTTGGAAACAGGGTCTCACTAAGTTGCTGAGTCAGGCCTCAAACCTGCGATCCTCCTGTCTCTGCCTCCCAAGTACTGGGATTACAGGCAATGCGCCACCACGCCCAGCTTGTTTTTTAGTTTTGACATAATCTCATATTTATACAAAACATGCACATAAAGCCAGGCATGGTGGCCCAGTACTTGGGAGGCTGAGACAGGAGAATCGCAGGTTCACGGCCAGCCTCAGCGACTTAGCAAGGTCCTCTGCAACTTAGTGAGACCCTGTTTCAAAATAAAGAATAAAAAATAGGGCTGGGAGAGGGTAGCTCAGAGGTAGAATGCCCCTGAGTTCAATCCCTAGGACTGCAAAAGAAAGAAAGAGAGAGAGAGAAGGAAGGAAGGAAGGAAGGAAGGAAGGAAGGAAGGAAGGAAGGAAGGAAGACATGCACGTAGAGTATAAGAACCTCTCCTCTTCTGAATCACTCGGGGCACATTGGCGACCACCGGCACTGCTCTGTGTCCCTTGTAGTCCAGACATTCTCCCCAGGTGACAGTCAGGGACCCACATGGGAACGCCAGGCCCCGTTCCCAGGCCCTGCTCTGGCCTCCCCAGTGCCATCCTTCCAGGCAAGGTCCCTTCCGGGTGGCAGCTTGACATGCAGTTCTTCCTCCTCCGCCTGGCCTGACTCCCCGGTCTCTCCTGACCCCTGCGACCTTGGCACTCGCAAAGGTCCTGATGTCACAGCATGATGTGCACACAGTCACGCGTGCCTGGGTGAGTCACCCCGTAAACACCCAAGGTCTCCATAGAGATGCTGGGTCCTCTGTCTCCACGTGGGCCCTGCCCGGGCCGTGCTGAGCCACCTGGACGAGCGGCATCAACAGGTGCAGCCGTGCGGAGGCCTCCGGAGGAGGTCAGAGGGTTCAGGCCACTCAGGGAGAGGCCAGGACCCGGGTGAGGCTGGCTGACCTCAGCGTGGCCCCGCCTGGAGAGCAAACTGCACCCCGTGTGTGTGGGCGTTGAGCTTACAACAGGCACCTACACGGTGCCTACACGGTGAGCCAGAGAGCTGCCACCCTGGCTTCGTTTTCCAAGTGGGGAAACTGAGGCATGGTGTCTAAGTCTGTCTGGGCTGGGATAACAGATAGCCACAGACAAAATGGCTAGGCCTCTGACAGTTGTTCCTCGTATTCTGGAGGCTGGAGCCCAAGGACGGGTGCCTGCGACATCCTGTTCCTCTAAGGGCTGTCTCCCCGCCGTGTCCTCACGGGGCTGAGAGAGGTCTCTGTGCCCTTCATCCCTCCACCTCTCACCTCCCCTAACCCTAAGCACCTTCCAAATTCTTTTTGTGTGTGTGTGTGTGTGTGTGTGTGTGTGTGTGTGTGTGTATGTGGTACAGGGATTGAACCCAGGGGCATTCTACCTCCGGGCTACACCCCCAGCCCTATTTTTTTATCCTTTTTTTTTTTTTTTTGCGGTACCGGGGATTGAACGCGGGGGCGTTCTACCTCCGCGCTACACCCCCGGCCCTATTTTTTTATACTTTATTTTGAAACCGGGTCTCACAAAGTTGCGGAGGGCCCCAGTAAGGAGAGAGAGAGAGAGATAGAGAGAGAGACAGGGAGAGACAGGGAGAGACAGGGAGAGAGAGCTGAGGCTGGCCACAAACCCGGATCCTCCGGTCTCCGCCTCCCAAAGTACTGGGATTACAAGCGTGCGCCACCACGCCCGGATTATTTTTTTATTCTTTATTTTGAAACCAGGTCTCACAAAGTTGCGGAGGGCCTCACTAAGTAGCTGAGGCTGGCTGCGAACCTGGATCCTCTGGTCCCAGCCTCCCAAGTACTGGGATTACAAGCATGCGCCACCACTCCAGGCTTCCTAAGCACCTTCCAGTGTCCCCGCCTGCCAACGCCATCGCATTGGAGTCAGGGTGTCCACATGTGACCCTGGGGGACGCGATTGAGCCCAGGATGTACGGAAGGTGGGCCACAGCGCCAAGCTGCCTGGCCAACACCTCAGGGATGGGACCAAGGCTGCGGCCACCCTCTGCCCACTGCCTTTCCAGGGACTCAGGCCACTGCAAAGAACACAGAGCCAGGCATGGTGGCGCACGCCTGTCACCCCAGTACTCGGGATGCTGAGACAGGAGGATCGCAGGTTCGAGGCCAGACTCGGTAGCTTGGCAAGACTCTCAGCAACCTCGTGAGACCCTGTTTCAAAACCAAAAAAAATAGCCGGGCATGGTGGCACATGCTTGTAATCCCAGTACTTTGGGAGGCGGAAACTGGAGGATCCGGGTTCGCGGCCAGCCTCAGCTCTCACTCTATCTATCTATCTATCTATCTATCTAGTGAGACCCTCCGCAACTTCGTGAGACCCGGTTTCAAAATAAAGTATAAAAAAATAGGGCCGGGGGTGTAGCGCGGAGGTAGAACGCCCCTGCGTTCAATCCCCGGTACCGCAAAAAAAAAAAAAAAAAGGGCTGGGGGTGTAGCCCGGAGGTAGAATGCCCCCAGGTTCCATCTGCAGTACCAAAAAAAAAAAAAAGAAAATAGGCACTCCTGGGCCAGCTACTACTGGGGGCCTCCCAAAGATAGCTCCTGAATCTCCAACAACCCCAGGAGAGGGAGGGTGGCTACCTCTGTTTGCCAGATGAGGAAACAGGCCTGAGGGGCAGTGAACCGGCAAGGATCACTTTCCATTTATTTATTTATTTATTTATTTATTTATTTATTTATTTATTTAGGTACTGGGAATGGAACCCAGGGACATTCTACCTCCGAGCTCCACCCCCTACCCTCCATTATTTTTTATTTTAAACAGGGCCTAAGTAGCAAGGCTGGCCTCAAACCTGCTATCCTCCTGTTTCAGCCTCCCGAGTACTGGGATGACAAGCAGGTGCCACCATACCCGGCTAGGACCTGAGTAACGGGCTGGGAGGGAAGCCCCAACAGTCAAGTCTGAAAGCCATCTAGACTGCCCCTGCCTGGGGCAGGTGAAGCCGTGGGCAGAGGAGGTTCATGCGGGATCCCAGAGCCAGTCCTCCGGGGCCGCCCACGCAGCCAGAGTGCACTCCCAGACCCGGAGCCCAGGGCGCCCTGTGCCTGTGGCAGATGGCTCTCTCTGGGCCTCCTTACCCCTGCTCTGCAGTCCCGCCCTCTGGCCAGTCCAGGAAGGGTGGGCAGGACCCGGCCATGTCTGGAGATGTGAGAGAAAGCCCAGCAGATATGCCAGGGTGCACTGCCTGTCCTCCCCCTGGACCAGCTGGTGGCTTCTGGTTCCACCCGCTGTGACTGCAGGACGAGTATCCAGTACTTGGGGGACTACAGCAGCAGCCACCCTCTGCCTCTCTCGCTGTCTCTGTCTCTATCTTCTCTCTTAGGGTCTCCTGTGCACTGGCACTCAGAGGGTGCCAGGGCTGGCAGCCCCGGGCTCCTGTGTGCCCTTGGTGCTGGCTCTGGGCTGGAGTCCTGCGTGGCCTGGGCTTCCCTCCAGATTGGCAACTGGTGCTGTGGACAGGTGCCTGAGTACACCCACGGAATTCCTGTGAATCGATTATTCACTCAACAACACTCCAGAAGACAGCCTCTGTAGGTCCTAGTGCCTTGAACCAAAGAGACCAAATTCTTAGTCTTGAGAAGTCTGTAAAATCTTATATCCCAGTGAGGAGAAAGAAGACCAAAAGAATACCTGCGGAGCCGGGCGTGGTGGCGCAGGCTTGTAATCACAGTACTTGGGAGGCGGAGACCGGAGGATCCGGGTTCGCGGCCAGCCTCAGCTACTTAGTGAGGCCCTCCGCAACTTCGTGAGACCCGGTTTCAAAATAAAGTATAAAAAATAGGGCCGGGGGTGTAGCTCGGAGGTAAAATGCCCCTGGGTTCAATCTCTGGTACTGCAAAAAAAAAAAAAGAATACCTGTGGAATCTATGACAATATATAGTGTGTGAGCCTATATATAGTGTGTATATATAGTATGTGAGTATAGTGCCTGTTTCTTTTTTTGTTTTGCAGTACTGGGGATTGAACCCAGGGGTATTCTACCTCTGAGCTACACCCCCAGCCCTATTTTTTGTTTTGTTTTGTTTTTGCGGTACTGGAGATTGAACCCAGGGGCATTCTACCTCCAAGCTACACCCCCAGCCCTATTTTTTATTCTTTAGTTTGAAACAGGGTCTCACTAAGTTGCAGAGGGCCTCACTAAGTAGCTGAGGCTGGCCACGAACCTGCGATCCTCCTGTCTCAGCCTCCCAAATACTGGGATTACAAGCCAAGCGTGTGCCACCACACCCGGCCTTCCCAGCCCTATTTTTTATTCTTTATTTTGAAACAGGGTCTCACTAAGTTGCAGAGGGTCTCACCAAGTAGCTGAGGCTGGCTGCGAACCCGGATGCTCCCGTCTCAGCCTCCCAAGTACTGGGATTACAAGCGTGCACCACCATACCCGGCATGAGACCCTGCTTCACACTGAAAAATAAAATGGGGCTGGGGGTGTAGCTCAGAGGTAGAATGCCCTGGGTTCAATCCCCAGCACCACAAAAAAAAGAAAAAAGAAGGGCCAAGTGAGCGGGGACAGGAAACGGCAGGAAGCAGACAGATCCACTCCTCGGATGGCCGCGGCCTGTTGCGAGCATTCCTTGGACACAGCCTTTGCCTGTGTAGGTGACCACAGGCCCCAAAGGCAGACATCTCAATGCGATCTACCTGGCTGGGGTGGGTGTGGGGAAGGATGAGCCTGCACAAGACACAGGCATGATCTCACACCTGGAGTGGAGGGGGGGGTGACTCTTCTAGGCTGTTCTGGGGCCATACAATGTCAAGTCGGGACGCCTCTGTGTGGGGCCAGCGGCCTTGGGCCTATCTTGCATCACCAGCCCGGCTCCCCAGCTCAGACCCTGATGCAATCGGCCCCGGCTTCCAGCGCGCCGCTGGCCAGCCTGCCTGGACTCTGCCCCGGCTCTTTCCCGCCCGCCCGGGGCTTGCTGGGTGGAGCCAGGAAGCAGGTCCCTGCCAACAGCCTCCTGGGTTTGGGAGGCCAGGTGCTATCTCTTGATCTCTCTTTTTTTTTCTTCCTGGTACTGGGCATATATGCACCTCCACATTAATAATGCCCCTATACATCTCTCTTTTTTTTTCTTCCTGGTACTGGGCATTGAACTCCGGGGTGCTCTACCACCGAGCTACATCCCCAGCTCTTTTTATTTATTTATTTTTTTGAGACAGGGTCTTGCTAAGTTGTCCTCAAACTCTCCATCCTCCTGCCTCAGCCTCTCCGGTAGTTGGGATTACAGCCATGTGCCAACCACGCCTGACATGAATCAGCTTTTTATGGCAGAATGATATTCTGTTGTATGGGCGAAACACATTTTGTTTTATCTGCTCATCCCTTGGTGAACACGTGGGCCCTTTCCACCTTTTTGTTATTGTAAATAATACCTGTGCACATGGTTTTGATGCTAAATTGATAGTCTTTTTTTCTTCTTTGGGTATTAGGGATTGAACCCAAGGGTGTTCTACATCTGAGCAAAACCCCCAGCCATTTTTATTTTTTATTTGGAAACAGGGCCTTTCTAAGTTACTGAGAGCCTCGCTAAGTTGCCCAGGCTGGCTCCGAACCTGTGACCCTCTTGCCTCAGCCTCCCAAGTACTGAGATAACAGGCGTGTGCCACCACGCCCAGTGGACTTTATATTTATTTATTTATTGTGTGTGTGTGTGTTACTAGGGATTGAACCCAGAGGCATTCTACCTCTGAGCTACACCCCCAGCCCTATTTTATTTTATTTTTTTGCGGTACCGGGGATTGAACCCAGGGGTGTTCTACCTCTGCACTACACCCCTGGCCCTATTTTTTTATACTCTATTTTGAAACCGGGTCTCACAAAGTTGCAAAGGGCCTCACTAGGTAGAGAGAGAGAGAGAGAGAGCTGAGGCTGGCCGCAAACTCGGATCCTCCGGTCTCCGCCTCCCAAAGTACTGGGATTACAAGTGTGCGCCACCACGCCCGGCCCTTTATTTTTTTATTTTGAGACAGGGTCTCACTAAGTTGCTGAGGCTGGCCCTGAGCCTGCGATCCTCCTGTCTCAGCCTCCCATCACCATCTCTTTTTATACCAGAGCTTAGAGAGGAGGTTATGTATGTAGCGAGTGCAGCCTCCTGCTATCCCTGCACTTCTCTGCACGGAGCTAGGTGGGGAGTCCTGTATTTCCATTCCTGAGGACTGCTTAATCCCCCCTCGGCACATCCCAGTCTTGCCCTGACCGGCTCATTTCTTTCTTTCTTTTTTTTTTTTTTTTTGCTGTACCGGGGATAAAACCCAGGGGTGTTCTACCTCCGCGCTACACCCCCGGCCCTATTTTTTTATGCTTTATTTTGAAACCGGGTCTCACGAAGTTGCGGAGGGCCTCACTAGGTAGAGAGAGAGAGAGAGAGAGAGAGAGAGAGAGAGAGAGAAGGAGAGAGAGAGAGACAGCTGAGGCTGGCCGCGAACCGGATCCTCAGGTCTCCGCCTCCCAAAGTACTGGGATTACAAGCGTGCGCCACCACACCCGGCTTGACCGGCTCATTTCTATCTAGCTGTCCAACATCCCCCCACGTGCACAGTGTCCCTCAGCTCCTGCTCCCTCCAGGGTGGCACAGGGTCACCATGGACAGCCCAGGTGGACAGGCCAGTCATCACCCGGAGTCCAAAGCTCACACTGGGGCGCACTCCTGGTGGTGCACATTTCGTGGGTTTGGACAAATGCAAACAGCAGGCCTCCACCATTGCTGGACCATGCAGAGCATCATAGCCACCCCGAGCACCCTGCGTTCTGCCCACTCCTCCCTCCCTCCCTCCGTGTGTGTGTGCGTGTGTGTGCGTGTGTGTGTGTGCATGTGCGTGTGTGTGTGGTGTGTGTGTGTGTGTGCGTGTGCGTGTGCGTGCGTGTGTGTGTGTGTGTGTGTGTGTGTGTTGGGGGCTCAAACCCAGGGGCATTCTACCTCTGAGCTATACCCCAGCCCTATTTTATTTTCTAGGGTTTTTTTTTGAGGTACTAGGGATTAAACCCAGGGGCATTCTACCTCTGAGCTACACCCCCAACCCTATTTTTTATTCTTTATTTTGAAACAGGGTCTCACTAAGTTGCAGAGGGCCTCACTAAGTAGCTGAGGCTGGCCACGAGCCTGCGATCCTCCGGTCTCAGTCTCCCAAGTACTGGGATGACAAGCGTGCGCCACCAAGCCCGGCTTTATCCTTTATTTTGAAACCGGGTCTCACGAAGTTGCGGAGGGCCTCACTAAGTAGCTGAGGCTGGCCATGAACCTGCAATCCTCCTGTCTCAGCCTCCCAAGCCCTGGGATTACAAGCGTGTGCCACCACGCCCGGCATCTTTATTTTCTGTTTTGAAACAGGGTCTTGCTAAGTTGCTAAGGCACAAACCTGTGATCCTCCTGTCTCAGCCTCCCAATTACTGGGACTACAGGAGCATGCCATCATGCCCAGTTCAAAAGATTGTTTAAGTAAACACATGGAAGTTTCCCATGAGTACTTTTTTTCCTCCTGTACGGTATTTCTTCTTTGTGAAAAATTTCTTTTCTTTTTCTTATGGTACTGGGGATTGAGCCCAGGGACATTCTACCTCCAAGCTACATCCCCAGCCCTACTTTATATTTGTTTTTGAAACAGGGTCTCATTAGGTTGATGAAAGTCTCACGACTTGCTGAAGGTGTCCTCGAACCTGCAATCCTCCTGTCTCAGCCTCCGAAGTACTGGGATTACAAGCGTGTGCCACCATGCCCCGGCTTCTTTGTGAAAAACTGCAAGCTCAGAAAAGCAGTTAAATGAGCAGCCTCATACACAATACCTGGATTTAATTTTCGTAGCATCCTGCTGTATTCATTAATTTTACTTTTTTTTTTTTGCTGCAGTCATTTGTGTGTGTGGGGGGTTACTGGGGATTGAACTCAGGGAGGGTTCTACCTCTGAGCTAAATTGCTCAGAGTCTCACTACATTGCTGAGGCCGGCCTCAAACCTGTGATCCTCCAGTCTCAGCCTCTCAAGTACTGGGATTACAGACATGTGTCACCACGCCCAGCTGCGGCAGTCATTTTAAAAGCAGAATGCAGACCTCATGATCGATTGCTGGTAAACACTTGGCTTATCTCTCTGATAATGAGGATGTTTTTCTACAGAGCACACTATCACTACCAAGTTTCACAATCATTCTCTTGTGTGCTCTCTCTCTCTCTCTCTCTCTCTCTTTTTTTTTTTTGTGTGTGTGTGTGTTTGTGGTACTGGGGATTGAACCCAGGGGCATTTTGCCTCTGAGCTACACTCCCAGCCCTGTCTTATTTTTTATTTTGAAACAGGATCTCAGTCGGGTGTGGTGATGCACGCCTGTAATCCCTGTACTTGGGAGGATGAGACAGGAGGATCGCGCGTTCAAGGACAGCCTCAGCAAGTAGTGAGACTCTCATCAACCTAGTGAGATCTTGTTTCTAAATAAGAAATAAAAAGCCAGGCGTGGTGGCGCACGCTTGTAATCCCAGTACTTGGGAGGCTGAAACCGGAGGATCCGGGTTCGCGGCCAGCCTCAGCTACTTAGTGAGGCCCTCTGCAACTTCGTGAGACCCGGTTTCAAAATAAAGTATAAAAAATACGTCCGGGGGTGTAGCTCGGAGGTCGAACGCCCCTGGGTTCAATCCCCAGTACCACAAAAAAAAAAAAAAGAAAAAAGAAATAAAATCAGGCTGGGGGTGTAGCTCAAAGGTAGAATGCCTCTGGGTTCAATCCCCAGTACCACAAAATAAAAATAAGAAACAGGGCCTCACTAAGTTGCTGAGGGCCTCACCAAGTTACTGATACTGGCTGCAAACCTGTGATCCTCCTGTCTTAGCCTCCCAAATACTGGGATTATAGGCGTGCACCACCATGCCTGGCTTATTTTTTATTTATTTATTTATTTTTTTGTGGTACCGGGGATTGAACCCAGGGGCGTTCTACCTCCGCGCTACACCCCTGGCCCTATTTTTTTATACTTTATTTTGAAACCGGGTCTCACGAAGTAGTGGAGGGCCTTACTAGGTAAAAGAGAGAGAGACTCTCTACTTAGTGAGGCCTCCGCAACTTCGTGAGACCCGGTTTCAAAATAAAGTATA